>JAVQJX010148221.1:0-22813 GCA_036025115.1 Ambassis agassizii
TGTTTTTTTTTTGACGCCGCCGTGTGGGGCCGCCCAAACTTTTGTGGTTTTTTTTCAAAAAAAAAACCCCCCCCCCCCCCCCTCCAATCCCCTCCCTGCTTTTATTTCATTTACAGTTCCCACTCTTTAGTCTGAGTCATCATCCTGTTAGCATGTAGCTTAGCACACCTCACAATAATTAAAATGTTTTGGGGATAAAGTTATTCAGAGAGGTGTGTGTGTTGGATCACAGCGTCCGTGCAGAGCGGAGGAGCATCTTAATTTTTTTTTTTTTTAACCCTTTGCACGCTAATGCCTTTTTCTCAGGGTGGCATTTACACAAAATGAATTGCTTGCTTAGACACAGCTAACTAAATAAAAGACAGCGGGGGCTGATACTATGAAAAATGGATTTTCATTACTGTTTCATTGATTCTAGTAAATAAGGGCCCCGGGCCTGCACCGCAAAGGCTGCAAAACGGTAATAATTTAATCTAAGGTGACACAGACCAAAATGTATGTGGACAAAAAATCATCCCTGAATATTAAACAAGGGCCCCGAGACAAGAGAGAGGAGGGGAGGAAGGTGGGGGGGAGAAAGTGTTTGCAGGCGCATTTAAATGTATGCAGATTGCCGTCCAACCTATTTAAAAACAAGAATTAGGTATTCCTGTCATAAATCACGTTTGCCGCTACGGATATGCCTTGTTATGTCGGTGTTTAACGGAAACCTGAAAGGTTAAAGTACTTGGTGCATTAAATTGTACAAGGATAATTAATACTTTTCTCCTGGCTATTTATAAAATATGGAAAATAGAGTCAGCTGAAGTGTGACAAACACACACAGAGAGGGAACACACATTCATGCAGCTTCTTCTTATAAACAGGTAGACGTCTCAATTGACTGTTAGTGGACTCCCAGGCCGCCGCCGCCGCTGCTGCTGCTGCTGCTGCTGCTGCTGCTGCTGCTGCCCCCCTGAGGGCGACGACAAGCTGACCAATGAGGAGCTGCGCTCGCCTCCTGGTGTCGTGTCACTAATTAGTGCCTGTTAGCGGTAAAGTAGTGTAACTCCACACTGAGGTGTTGACCTCTCACTCACACCGGTTGTCAGCTCCGTCAAAACGGGCGCGTCAGGAGAGGGGAAGGCGAGGTGTCGCGTCTACCTGTCACACCTTTTTCTGGGTGTCTGTGAGGATCACTTCAAAAAGATGATGTGTGAACGGTGGTTAGCTTTAAAATAAAAAAGGAAAAACAAGTATACAGCGGGTCATTTGGCAAATGGCGGCCGCTCCGTGTGAGCAAAAAGCGTCTTGACAAGTGTCCGGGCCCATTACGGCGCGTTAGCCTGCTCACCGGCTTGTGCTCCAGTGGTTATCATGTGCGCCGAGACGATCACGTCAAGTTGTGGAGATAATAGCCTCCAACACAAAAGCACAACATCTGGAGCGAGAGCAGAGCCATTATCTGGGGAAAGGTATCAGCTTAATAATCCCAGATTGTTGTGTTCAGGTTTCTTCTGCTTAGTCACAAGCCGACCTCTCATTACACAGAGGAGTAGTTAAAGTGATGATGCCACCGCACTCTGAGCAATGTTTTAGTGAACCGTCAAAGCCGCTCACATCTGTCGCCGCCTCAGCTGACCTTTTTTTTTTTTTTTTGCATCATTCTGATTCATTATCAGAAGGCTACATTCAGACTGACACACACACTCCTCCATATATACATGCTAACAGGAATTACAGCCCCTAACGTACAATAATCTGTGATTAAATTCAGGTCCTCTTAAAGTTCATAAAATATTTGCTCACAACAATTAGCAGAAGACAAACACAAGCTAAATGGTTCTTGTGTCTGCTAATGGAGCTAGCCTCTGGCCACGCTATAATTATTCCTATTAGCAAATTAAGTTGTTGCATTACCTCCTTCCTCTTTTTTTGTGTTGTTGGAATTACTTGGATTATATACAGAGCAGTTTTTTTTGTAACTGCATCAGTAAAATGAGACCCCCCCACCCCCAGGTATCCTCTTATGTCACAACCGCTGCACAAACCACAAGCCAACCGCAGCGGGACGTCGCACCTTCCCCTCAAAAAACGGTCGTGTCTATTCGAAGCTTTGCGGTGGAAACACCTTTTTTTTTTCTTGATTTACATAACATATTCAGCACTCTGTCACACTTTGGGTCTCAACAAAAGGTTCAGTTCTCTGCCTTCTGGAAGTGGCAGACGCTTCTGCATGTTTAGCAGGTATGAGCATCCAGTTTTGTCACTTTACAGCCAGATATGAATTTTCTGCCACCTTAAAATCATCCTTTTTGTGTGTGTGTGTGAATCAATCAACACACAAGCACAAGTGTCCGATTAGTGTTCACACAAACCCCTCCAGGCTTCCCTGAGTGAGGGGCCAAAGTATCTAGGGCACTGAAGACGTGGTCCAGAAAGGGAGGGGGGTGAAAAAATACTATGCTGTTTCATGTGTGAGATTCAAAAGGACTGTGCAATGAAAAATTAAAAGTCATTTCTTATGTATATATTAAACCCCCAGAAGCAAACTCTGCCCCTCTTTCACAGCCACTTCCTGTCGGCAAATGATCAACCGACCTGCTTGTGAAACAGTATAATTGTTGATTGAAGGATGCGAGAAAAAAAATAGTGATTTTCTCCACTTAGCGTCACATTGGCCGCTGCTGGATGACCTGACTGTTGCTTGGAAAATTCCCCAAATGCTTATACGTTTTGGCTGCAGGAAGCCGGATCGCCAGCCTTTCCAGCTGCTCTGGCACGATGCTAACCATCATTTGGACGCGCTCCTCAAAATTAAGCTTGCTTGGCTTGAAGGAAAAGCAGGAAGGGGGGGGGGGGTCAGTGAACTCTGGGATTGTTTCACTGCTCCTCTTCAGGCGTGTCTGCACCTTTAAATGCAAATAAGGCGCTACAGGCCACGCCCCCTTCCCCCCTCCTCTTCTTACCTTGAAGTTCTCTTTGTAGTGTTGGAGGAACACATGAAGAAACACTTGACTGTGTGTGTCCTAACACCCTTAATCCCTCATGTTTCTGGGGTTGTTTCCTGTTGTGTCCACTTTGTTTTCACTGCTAACAAACCCCGCTGCAGTTTGCTTGGAAGAGCACAAAGATCCACATTTTCCGGCGCCTCGGTTGCCATCATGTTCCTGTTCTCACCTGGCCAAACAAACCCAGAGCTTCGCCGTGTATCTCTGCAATGACAGAGTGGACGGCAGATGCATAAAACCTGGCTTCAGTCCCACATTAACATCGCCCGTCCGCTGATAGATCGTCTCTGGCTGCCTGTGCAATGTGTTAAGATGCCTCCCGCCGTTGGTACGGAGACACCTGCGTGATTGATGCACGCTATTTAGCAGCGGGAAAGAACAAGTGCACCTCCGCTCCAGGGAGTGTTCGCCAGCACCTTGTACGGGGCAGCTGTGGGTGGCCAGGGGGAGACGAAGTGAGGGATGGAGAGCGAACAAATGAGAGAAAAAGGACGATGAAATGAAAGAAAGAAAGAGGGAGAGTGGATGTATGAGAACCAGAGCAAGCGACCCACATCTGTTACTCATTATCCTCCTGGCCCCCTCTCTGGTAATCGCTCCATCTGACATAACTCACAGCAGACCTCACTTTGACTACAGATGGGAGTCGATTGGAGGAGGAAGAGGAGGAGGAGGAGGGGGGGATGAAAGTTATTCAAGGCAAAGTTGCAAGAAGGTGCGTTTGATATGTCTCACAGTGAAGATCCTCCAACAAACATGCATGGATGCAAATGTTAGATTGTAATCAGATTCCTGCAGGTTATTGGATCCTTGATGGATGTGCAGAAGCTGTTGAGGCCTCTGCCTGCACTTAATCACGATGTCTCTGAGAAATGAGATCCGTCGTCGCCGTGAGGAGCCCCCGGGGCCCGGCGCAACCACTTGTAGACTCGGTGAAGGTCAGGCCCCTATTGTGCTCCTCACTAGTCAAGTGCTCTTTTTTTAATGACAGAGCTGCTCTCGCTCAGAGTGCTGCAATCACCACGCAGGCTCTGCTGTCAGGGCGTGTGACCACATCTGAATCATTTTCTTTTGTTGGTTTATGCACCTGAATGATGGACTCTGATCTGTTGTTAGTCTCTGGTTTCCACCACATTAAAACAACCCAGGAATGAGCTTCTCAAGGTGCCAAAAAAAAAAGGTAAAGGGATCAGAGAAGAAAATGTAACGTAGGCACCTCACAGCTGTAAAAACACAAAGCGCAACACTTCCAGCAGCGGCTCCAGGTGACTGCACACCTTGACTTCCATTTATCAAAAGCCTGTTTACACTGGCTGACAGGAGCGAGGCCGCCAAGGAATCGACTTCCCGGAGAAAGATGGATGCAGCATGCCTCACGTCTGTGGGAGAAAAAAGAAGCCTGGCAGCTGTGGCCAGAGGTGATTTCCCAGAGATTTAGAGAGAAATTGGAGTTACTCTGAGGTGGCATGAAGTGTTGGAGAGGAGGGGGAAGGAGGGCACATTCATTTGAATCTTCTCTCTAATTGAAAGCAAACAGAAGAGCTGACTTTCCCAGAATTCCTCAAAGATTAAACGGCGATAATCCCAGAGTAACCAGTCGAGGCCTCTGGCCCTCACAGAAGGGCTTAGAGAGGATATCATCTTAAAAATACACTGAAACATGTTCAGGATTAACCTGCCTTACCTTGTCTGCCCCGACACATTCACAGAAGTAACCTCAGATTTTGTTAGGCGTGGAGACGATCGCGCCTCGCAGGTCAGAAGTACACTTTAGACTAAATTATATTCATAAATGATAACGGGCCGGCGCTTCTTCCTGCTTCTCTGCCCACACAGCTCGCACTCTTTGGCTTTTGTAGGGCAGCAAACATGTGACACAATAATGTAATAAGGTAAGCTTCACTTAAATACAGGAAAGGCATATTAGTTATTTTTATGGCTTAAAAAGAATGTATAATAACATGCTAGCTGGAATTGCCTCTGGGAGTTGGAGAAGAGTGTAGGAGGGTGGGAGAGGATTGTTCTCCTCGCTGTGTTCCTGAGCGCCGATAAGCCAACATTTCCTCCCTGTTTGGCTTTATTTTCCTTCAGCTTTGGTGTCAGGCCTCATATCCCACGCTGCAAAGCCTCTGCTCCATCTCAAAAACCTGGACTAGTGCTGTCCTCTCCGCCTGACCCCCACCTCCAGCGCTGACCCCTCCATCACCAGCATTTACATACAGCAGCGCGTGTTATAATAAATTTGAGTCATTAATGATAAAAATATTGATTGGTGCTGTTGGAGAGAACTTCAAAGAGCACCTTAGAGTGTGGTCAGTCCGGGCTAACCTGGGAATGGCGTGGGTGCGATCTCGCACACACAGGCTGGTATTTTCTTTTTTCTTTTTCCTGTTGCTGAGGAAAATAAACGAGCACAAAGCCCCCTTTCCCCCCCTCAGGCTCTCTCCCACGTTTACCACTTTATCCTCCACATCTGTAATAATAAGGGGTCATTTGTTGTGATTACCGCTTTTATCTGCGACCTGCATCTCACATCCTCTCCGTTACACCTTCCTCCCCTCACAGCCATGAACTCGGAAGTCACACAAACTGATGCTGGAAAAACATGTCTGATTTTTGGCCTGTTGGAGGATGTGACAGCGCCCGCGACGGAAGAATAATGTAACGTGTCAAAGCGCCGAAGCGAGCGGTCGTCCTCTATGAGCTGACGAGCGATAGTAACCGTGTCAGAAGGCGGCGCTGACATAATAAAAGGCAATGACTCCCTGAGTTTTATAGCATTTGTGTGAAGTTTTTTCGACAGCGACATAAAGAAATCGTGTCGTTATTTTGCTCTCTTTGTTTCACTTCCTGTCACTTTTGTTTATTAACTTGTCATTTTTTTTTCAGCTTCTTGCACAGCTCCTCATATCTCCTTCAATCTCCATTATCCCTTCTTCCACACCTTAGAACAGATTAGAGCGCTGCTTGCTTCCTATCTCCATCCAAATCTAACAGGATTAAGAGGATGAAAAGCCACACTTTTACATTTCCAGACAATTACCTTCTAAAAACCTTCACTTCACTTTCAGTTCACTTCATCCGCTTTGTGCTCTCCCACCTTTTTCTTGGCAGATATAAATCAGTGGTAATCAGTGAATCAGAAGGTGGGTAAATCACCACTTAAACAGCCGTCACTAGGTGGATTATGCTCTAAGCTTTTGTCGCCAGGGTAGATATTCTGCAAATAAAACGTCAATTTTATCCCTCTATGTGACACTGTGCTGCAATAAACTGCACGTATTTGTAATTATGCATGCACGGCTTTCCATTTTTCTGACATTGTCCTCACATAGAGCCACTGTATCATCCCATCCAGGTGCTTTAACACACACAATCCTCCTCCTCTTCTTCCTCTTATACACAAACAAAAAACAGGCCCGCTGTCACTTCCCTAAACCCCCCACAACCATCCGACTCCAGACATCCACCCCCTCCCTTCCCTCCGTTCCTCCTCCCTTCATTAAATCCCAGCCCTGGGTGAACTCCTTCTTGGCTCGGGCCACTGCTGCCGCCTCAGCACAGGGACAAAGGAGGAGCAGAGATAGGTGAACAGCACAAAAATGTGAAGCTGAACCTCCATTATCACCATCTTATAGTCACTGATGGCTTCTTTCACCAGCAGAATGTGTGTTTGGTGGATTTATTTGATGTAAAATGGAAAAAGTTTTGGCTCTGTGTTACAATAAAAAAAAAATATTACGTTAGACCTCTGAGCTGGATCATGTTGATGTCGATGCAAAGCAGACGGGCAGACAGAGAGTTTTGAAAACAGCACATCAATACAGCAAGTTCAGCAAAGTGAAGAAAATACAAACAGAATGAATGTGTAGTTCACAGCAGGTGGTTTGCTGCTTCTTGTCTTTTTCCTACAGGCATAAGAAAGTTAAGTGTGCGTTTCTCATCCTCCTCTGCATCAGTCTGTGTGTGCAGCAGTGCTGTGTGTATTTCATCCTCTGAGGCGCTCAAGAAAGAGAGAGAGGTGTGTGTGTGTGTAGTATGGATTAGGTCAGAGCAGCCAGGCATGTTTTCAAACAGCAGACAGATCAGGGGTCTGAACAAATACGGCTTCTGTCCCGGTTGAGCCGGGTTCGGATGGAGGTGTTGAGTTCAGGTGGATGCGCCTCGTGGTCATCGCGGTCGCTTCCTCTTGAAGTTATTCTTAATTTTGGAGCGAGTTAAGAGAGTCACCTCCAGGTAGACGGATATCGACTTATTTTGGTGCAAAACAGGAAGTGTTTCTTCTTCTTTCCATGGAATTGATCTTTCTGTAAGATAACAAAAAAAAATCATCTAATGTGTAGTGAAATCACCTGTAAAGCTGACAGGAAGTGAGAGTGAACAGCTTCCTCCTCCATCCATGTTGGAAGTCTTTTCCACCATCTGCCGTCAGCAGAAGTCTTTGTTCGCTCGGGAAGAACAGCGCCCTCCTCTTGTTTTGCGCCACAGAGCAGTCCAGCAGGTCTCCCTCCAAATCTGAACAGGTGGCTCACCATGAAAAATGTAGTGTGGAGACTGTCGGACAGGCTGACACTTAATGTTCTTCATTTTTATTCTAATGTTCTCACAAATGTATTCGGAAGTGACTTATTACTTATTCAAATATACATGGCACAGTTCATGTCATTTCAGGTAGAAGCAGAGCGGCTTTGGCCCCAGTGCAGCAGCTTAAACACTGCAGAAACACTTCAAAGTGTTCCGATAGAGTTGCACTGAGCAGTGTGTTTGAGAGCAGAGGGGGACTTTAGCACACCAGATGGACTCTGTCACGCTCCGGCTCGAGGCCTATCTGCCGGCCTCAGAATTTCATTAGTAGCTTGGCCCCGGTCGCAAGTTTGAAGAGCATAAGAGGTTCGATCAAAGGATTAGCAGCACATCTGAAGCAACAAATGGTCCACTTTTTTTTCCTCTTTTTGCACCCTCCCACCTCCACAAAGAAGTCCTCAGACCTGGCCAAAATGTAGGAGAAAATGGGGTGAGCGAGGGAGGATTTTTTTTTTTTTTTTGTATGCATACATGGCGGTTTGTGATTGGTTAGCGGAGGTGGAACAACATGAGCGGACTCCTCTGGAGTTTGTTGAGTTGCATGAACGCACCGTTAGCTAACGGCGTGTCCACCATTTTTTCTTTCTTCTTCTCTATTTGATCAATGAACTCAATTACAGCCATGTCCTGAGGTTCCTCTCTCCACGGCACTCCATCTGATGATGCATCATGCCAGCCACACCTGACCCCCCTCCTCTTCCTCCTCCTCCTCCTCTTCAATAAATAAGAGGGGCACGATCTTCCAGCCAGGCTTCCTGTTCTTCTCTCTGTGTGCCTTCCTAGCAGCTCCAGTGCCCAGCCTACGTCTGATTCCTCTCCGCAAGGGTAGCCTCTAATAGATTCCCCCAACTCCCATGTATTATTAATGCTTACTGCTCTCCAAGGTGGCAGTGACAAATAGGGAGCAAAATTCACTGACTAGCGGTGAATGTACTTTTTAGTCATGCTTGAGCTTCCCTCAGTCCATACTGCTGCCAGTTGGAGGATTTCTCTCTTCTCTCCCTCTTCATCTGTCTTCCTCTCCTCCACCTTTTCATCCTGTGTGTCCAAATATTTGATTTATTTCTCCCGTCACGCTTATTCTCAAATAAAAGAGGAGGAAGGAAGACTCTATTCACAAGCAGGGCTTTGTGTTCTTCTACCTGAGTTGTGTTCTTTGACACCTTTATCCAGAATTTATCATCAACCTGTTAGTGTTTGAAGGAGGCTGATAATTAGAGCAGCAGGTCAAACCTTTCCCCTCTCTCTCTCTCTCTCTCTTCACCTTCCCCTCCTCCTCCTCCTCCTCGCCTCCGTCTTCATTGGCTGTGACGTGAGAACCCCACTCTACAGCTGTTCCCCTGTTGATCAATTAAAAACATGCTTTGGTGAAATAATTAGCTGACATTTGCTCCTACTTAACAGATGTTTCTGTGGATTCTGCCTGTAAAAAAAGTACAGAGGTGGTGCTTTGTGATGAGTGTGGAGGAGGTGGAGGAGGAGGAGGAGGGCACTCACACATCCTCTGCACACACACAGAAAAAGGTTCTTCTGCCTGCTTTTCAAAGTTGTGTACATCTTTTAATGAAATTATGAGAGGTGGGCCCCTCGCTGCAATGATTTGAATGCTAATTTGAATGCTGATCATCATAGTTAACCATCGTTTACATAATTACCCTGTAATTAGCATCACATTACGCCAATATTATTGGCATTAAGCAATTAATTAAGCCCCAAATGTGGACTGTTGTGTTGCATTGTTTGTGTTTTTCTGAGCTCACATAATATTTCTGTTTTGAACAAAGCAAAAAGTCTGATTCTCCTGCACTTCGATTCCCAAACAAGTATTTTCACTTGGCTACTTTTGGCTGCCTTTGAAGGCTCCTGGAGTCGGAATATTGATTTGGATCCCACTTAGAAAACAAACTGTGTGTGTGTGTGTGATTCTCAGACCCAGAATCACACACTGTATCCTGCACCGGCCTCTTCCCTTTCAGCATCATCATCACTATGGCTGTTAATCAAGTAAAAATGTGCTCCCTCTTCATCCTCGCCGTGACATCTTCAGCGGTGAAACTCTCTCTCTCTCTCCCTCAGAGTGAGAAGCAGAGGGAGGGTGGAGGAGGAGGGGTAGGTGCAGCTTCCCTAATGGCGGACAGCTTGTCAGGATTAGGGCAACGGGGGCTGTAAAATCTACGCCTGATGAGGTGACTAGCTCTCCCTCTCAGCTCCAGCGCTTTACAGATTTGCCCACCTCTCCGGAACTTTCTCCCCTCACGCCGCCACTGCAGCCGCCGCCGTGCTTGGGTGCAGCTCTCTCACTCTCTCTCTCTCTCTCTCTCTCTCTCTCTCTACTTTGAAGAGTGCATGCTTCGATGCCATCCATCCGAGCCCCCCAACTTTATGTTTCAGGCTAAATTGGCTGATTTCATTACCATTCAGGTGAAGATTGTAGGGGTTCTTTTTTATTTTTATATATATATATATTTTCTTCTTTAAAGCAGCTTCCACTTAAGACAGAGAGAGAGCGAGAGAGAGAGAGAGAGAAGCAGCAGAGAGATGTCAGCACAGGGTGAAGCAGGTGCAAAAGGTTTAACCGTTGCCAGTCGAGACGCCAGGCCAACTCTGGCAGCTAATCCCCGAGGTATTTAATGAACTTTTTCTCTTAAACCGCCTCCACTAATACTCAGAGGCCGCGCTCTTACACGTAGCAAGACCACTGCAAGCCATGGTGATAATATTTTTTTATATATATACCTGTAATGGAGGTCCTCTATTCGGATTCAGGCTGTTTTTCTGTGATTATTGTTATTATTATTGAAAGGTGGATTGTAAAGCGTTGTGGGATATCCAGTGGACGCGCAGTGTTTTTGTGTGACGCCTGCAGTGCTGCAGATATTTAAGCTCTTTTTTCACTGCTCTTATTTTGTTGATTTTTTTTATATGTCTGATTTATTAACACTCCCTCCACACACAGAAATAAACATGTACGCCAAAAGGAAAAGATCTCACGAGCAAGGTTGGCTTGTCAGAACAATTGGGAGCGCTGGAAAATAAAGCTTCCTCGCTGTCGAATTACCTTTCTGCCTGTAATTCCAGAGGTTTTACTGAAACATTAAGTGAACAGGCGGGCAGGAGAGAAGGCAAAGAAATACTTGAAATGTCCCTGGGCTATTTCTTTTTGCTCCAGACATACAGAAACAAAATGAACTCCCAAGTTCAGGTTGAGGTTGCTTTGCCCTGAGGTTCTACCAATGGAAGTGTGTGTGTGTGTGTGTGTGTGTGTGTGTGTGAGGAGATTCGGCCTGATTCCCCTCCTCCTCCTCTTCTTCTCTTCTCCTCTCACCTCATGCACACACACATCCAGCCATCCTGCAGTAAATGAAGTGACAGGACAGTTTCTGCACACACACACACACACATAAATATAATCACATGCATGCACACATAATGAGTTTCTTTATTTTACCTTACACGTCTGCTCAGTCTGACACCATGAATATGTAGCTTTTGGTTTTTATGTGCAGCAATATTCAGCAAAAAAAAAAAAAAAAAACAGAAAGAGGAGGGAGGCGTAAGTGTTTATGCCCGTTTGTAGTCATGTGTCATGTCGACTTTGGATCTTTGCGGTAAAGCCTCGGGGTCAGGTGTTAGGTTCAACACTTGTGCAGAAATCAGGATGACCTGTACCGCCTCGGGGCGCCAACACCAAACACAACAAACTGACAGAGGCAGGGCGCTAACACCGCCACGCCGTGTGTGGAATCATGGGTAATGGGTACAGCAAGGCATTAATAGAGTCAGAGGTTACGGGTTCAATTCCTCATTCTGAAGGCCTTTTCTGCACCCAGTTTTCTGAATGTGTTACAGCTAATTGTTGTTGAAGTTCCTGCAGTAGGAACAGGCCTGATAGTTCCTGCAATATGTACAAAAATGCCAACAGATAACAAAGAATTTGCATTCGAAAAGGGTGATTCTCAAAAAAAACACCAAAGGTTGTGTCCTTGAATGCATCATTAAGTAGAAGATTGTCATAATTTGCATTAAATATTCCCCAAAATGGACAATAGTCCTAATCATACAGACTAATTACAGCTCTCTCACACCTAAATGTCACTTCTAACACAAGTGAATTTACACAGTAAATTCACACTCTGTCAGCCCATCTGAGAGCTGCGGCTCTGTGACGAGGTCCTCACAAATAAAGAAAGAGAGAACGGCTTCTACGCCGCCACTGCCTCTGCCTCTGCGGCTTGTCCAGCCGTGGCAGATCAATAGACTCGCCAAGCGTCCGACACGCTGCCTCTCTGACGGAGGCTCGCTGGAACGCGGGGCCGGGAATAAGTCGAGGGGTTCAGGGCGCGCCGGTCCATCATGGCGTGTCACACCGATGAAATGAGTTGTCTCCAGCCACCAGATCGATGGCTGACATAAGAGCCGCTGAGACGGAGGAAGGGGGAGGAAAAAAGAAGGGGAGCGGGCGTCCAAAACTTATTACCTCCACCTCGCTGTCAGAAATCACGGCGTGATGCATTACATGTGTTCCCTGTTGTGTAGTGTGTGTAAAGGCTGCACAAACAGAGGAGAGCGGGATGAAAAATGCTGTTTCCGCTCCATTCGTCTCCCATATACCGCCGCGTCCTCCATCACACACACTCACAGTGACATCATGGCGGATGTCAACAGCATTTAAACGTTTTATTCAGACAAACATTGATCAGATGGATTCACACTTAAACAAAGAGAAAAAAAAACGTCTTCACTCGGGGATGATAAATAGCATTTAAATAGCCACGCCCCCCTTGACTCATTTGATGACGATTGATCGTGACACGCTAATTTTTCAAGGGTAATTTCCAAAATGTGCCTCACACGTAACGTCTGGACTTATTAATACAAACGACGGGGGCCTTCGTCTCCACCCCAATCCCGCCGCCCCGTGGCATGCGACGTTGTTCGTCTGCTCCTGGCAATAATAAATCACGCCATGACAAGTGCAGCGCTCTTAACCTTGATGGACTGAGAATCAACGACCCCCTTCAAATAAAGGCTGATTACGCGATTGGCATCGATCATTGCTCTTGTCTTCTTCAATAAGGAGGTGCTTACTGCGCCGCTTTGACCCCGACGTCCGGACCAGAGGAGAAGAAATGCAGCTCAAAGAAGCTTTAAGAGCAGCAGTCACATTCTGATGCGTCTTCACTTTTTCCTGTTTTATTTTTGCTTTCCCCTCACACACACACACACACTGAGGCCAGCCAGGGGACCCACGGGTGCTACCTCAGGTCCGGCGCGCCGACCTGTCTGTCAGTGTTACTCACAGGGCTTTGAATGCGCCGTGACAGGTGCCAATCTGTGGACGGTGTCAGGCCCAGCCGCCGCTCGGAGGCGACCTCGGCAGCCGCCTTTACAGATGCCAAACATTTGAAGCTGCAGGAATAACAATGGTGTTGTTGCACTTGGAAAATGTCACAGTGTGTGTTTGATTTATGGCCTCTTGGATGAACCTGTTTGTGTGACTTTTTACCTTTGCATGAGGATTTATGCAGAAAATATGAGGCACCCAGAGGACAGACCTGTTTGTGCTCTCATAACTCACTTCCTGTTTACATGAGTTTGCTGCAGGTTGTAGTAACAGGTGTCAGGGGCATATTCCCTCTGCTAAACAGCCTCTCTGTCATGCGTGCAAACATTAGCGAGCATGCTAACTCTTATTTCTACCTCACACACACACACACACAGCAGAGTCCGGCCTGTCTTCTTCTTCTTCTTGTTTTCTGGCCTCCCTCTCAGCAGATTTCCCCTCTGAAGCTCTCTCTGCTCCTCCCACACACCGGAGATCAATTTGTCTTGCCGACAGGAATCCATATTTTTCTCATCGCAGGTACCTCTTTCTCCCTGCTTCACCCGGGAGTCCGCCCCGCCGTCACCTCTTTGCAACTGTCCATCCACCTCCCTTCAGCTGAATCAGCACGCACATAAAACCCAACACTTTCTCCCTGTGCACACACACAAGCATCCTCCAATGGAGGCCCGATCCAAAGGTGTTTCATCACTCTGCAGCAAAACCTGAGGCGGGAAAAAAAAATGCACTCAGTTAAAAAAAAGGTTGATATCAACAAGGGAGAGGGAGAGGGAGGGAGGCATTTTACACCACATTTTTCTCTCACCGTTGTCTACCTTGGTCCGAGGAAAGACCGGCGGGCTCCCTTGTGGCTGCTGCTGCGATCAATACTACACAAGAGTTGAATTAGACCTCAAGTGGAGCACACATCTACCTTGGCGGAGGCAGAGGCCGACCTGAAATCCCTTGAACATTTACTTTCTTTCCACCGAGTTAACCAATAACTGGATGAAATGAGAGGGAAAAGAGCAGCTGTCTTTCCTGTTTCTTATCTCTGCTGTGTTTTTTTTTCTTCTTCCTCCTCTCCCCCTCCTCCTCTTCCTCAGTCTTCTTCTTCTCCTTCTCTTCGCCGTCGCTCTCGGCACTCCAACTCTCAGTATCTGTTTTGCCTTAAAAGAGTCACTTGAGCAGAAATGAAATGCACAATTAGCAGATATCCAGAAGAAATGGGACACACACACACACACACACGCACATGTGCAAGGCATGCATGCATGTGTGAGCATCACACACACACACATCTTTTCATATAGCCTTAATTTAATCATGTACTCTCATTGACATTGAGTCATGCTTCAGCAGCACCCAGGGACAAATGTTTTTCAAGGCGATAAAAATGAGATGTGTGGAAATCTTTCAGATGATGTTTGAGCACTGATTACCTGTCACACGTTACTATTCTGCACACAATATTCATGTTTTTGTGTCGTTTTTTTTGTCTTTTTAGGAGCATCATCATGCATCCGTCCCTCCTCCTGCAGCCTCCCGCCTCCACCTGCAGCTTCTGTCCAGGTAGGAACCTGCTCTCCCTCCTCCTGCTGAATTTGGGTCAGTGACACACACACACACACTCCTAGATCAATAGAAGGCACTCAGTGCAGCTGACGCCCTCTCACACCTGATACTTCGCCCAAACACCCAACACACACACTACACACTCCAACCTGGCGAGGGACCAATTACACCAACCGGAGGGAATTACCCAGAGTCCCCCTCTTGTCTGGAGTGATATCTCCAAGGATTACAGGTACTTAGCTCCCATTATGTCTGCTCTATTACCTGCCCGCCGCCTCTTAAGACACACCAGCCTCCTTTGTGTTTGCCTGTTTGCACAACAATCCCTCCCATCGGCCTGCTACCTTTTCACTTCTCAATGGCCACTTTGTGAGGAAGAGGTGTGTGTGTGTGTATCACAGGCACACACACATTTTCTTCCTCCTACACACTTCTCCCTGCAGGTACATGCTGTCTTACTTAGCGCTTTTTCACGCTTCGAAAACACTCTTTACTCCTCTCTCTCTCTCTACACCTACACACACAATCCTTTTGTATAGTCAACACTTGTACAGATGTATGCACACACACAGCTTCCCTCCGCACACCTGTATGCACACTCACTTCTCCTCTCCCCCCCTCCCCACTTATACAAATTATCTCCTTGTTACCACACACACAAAAAGACACACTTCCAGACTGGAGGTAAGCTGATCTCTCTGACAGACAGACGACTGGCAGCTCTGAGAGCCGCCGGCGCTGAGAAGGTAATTACCCGTGACAGACGTACCTGTGTAGGTTTCACCTCCTCCCCGCCTCACTCCAACCTGCACTTATCACAGTTACCATCTCACCGCAGCCACTCAAGAGCTTTAATTGGAAGATTAAGGTGTTTTAGGCATCAATTTCACCTCCACTGTTTATTTTTTTTCCTCTTCTGCCTCAGCGCAGAGGCACGTTCCCACCTCTAGAGGCGCTGTTCTGTGGGAAGCACCTATGTCATTGAATAAAAGGATATTTTAGGTGCTATCTGAGTGATTTTAGCATGTTTCAGGTGTATTTTTTTCATCCTTATTTTGTAAAATTGAAACCTTAGTTGGTCTGTGTTGTTTTTTTGCTGCTGAGCATTTTTGTTGTCATTTCTGCAATGTAGTTGGATGGATGCAGAATTGATAAGGATGCACAGTATTATCAGTGCATGGCTCAAAAAGTGTCATCATGACGTCGATTAGCATAAAAAGGTTCGTGTTTCTGCTAGCATAGCTGCTATTGTGTCTGTGCAGTGACACATTGTGTTCTGTCATTGAATTTGTGGACATATCTGAGCACTAGTACTGTTAGGTGTGTGATTTTTGGCATCTTTCTTAGCCGAGCTGTGTTGTTTCTTTGTGTAAATGTTTTTTTCCTGCAAAGAGACATAGAAATATTTCATAGGACGTCAGTTTTTGTTGGGGAAAGTTTGATTTTTTCGGGTCAACTGTCCCTTTAAGTCAGTTGTTTTGTGGACCTTTTGTGCCCTCATAGATGCAAAAACTTTATTTTTTTAAAAAACACACACTGTGTAAACATCCTGTAACTTTCCTGGAAGTCACACTTGGACCAAACTGATATTTGCACATTGAAAGCATGAAAACATACACCTACTGTTCCCTGCACACATTTACATACTGTTAATAATTTCACGTCTCCATTAGCCAGGTGTTAAGGGGTCCCAGAGGTCGCATTTCATCAGGAATCAACAACCTGTTATAAACACCAACTATCTTTCCTTTCTCTGCACCACCGTCAGCCGCAACCATCTGGCATCAGGCCACAAAAATAGACTCTAAAGCGTTGGTAACAATTAGTAGCTGCTGTACCCGGGGACCACACAACAACCCACCTGATTTTCATACCCCTGCATTTCATTGCCCTAACCCCCCTCCCTCCCTCCTCACCCACCCCTCATCAGGACGCTATCAATAGCCAGACACCTGTTTCCTGCCAACGCTAGCTAGGCCCTCTATGGCTGCACCTGTATGTGCTTACACAAGAGCCTCGAGAGGAGTATTTATGTGGATGGGACTGCAGGGCTGATATCAGGCTCTGCTAATGCAATCACAGGAAGGACAGGGAACACTTGACGAGTGTGAAGCAAGCCAACGGTGGGGTGAATTAACTCGAATCAAGTCAGGATGTGGATTTTCAAAAGATGTTCGAATAAGGGTTGGGGGTGAGGAGGTGTGTGTGTGGGGGGGATCTTTTGACCATAAAATGACTATTCAGATGATTAAAATGATTGGTGTGCGCGTCGGCTAATCTCAGAGAGGAAAAGTAGGTTCTAAAAGGAACAATGAAAGTCACTATTTCCAGGGATGTTTCACTGCCCAGATGCTGAGGCTTATTTTTAAATCTTGTTTTGAAACAAATTCAAAGTCAATCAGTGCCAGCCACTCTGTGCTCTTTAAGGTTCTAGTGGCTGTTCAGCTATAAATTGCGTTAAGTTGTGTCTTTCTTGTCATATAGTGCTGCAGTTTAAATCCAGGAGAGCTATAAAACCAGAAAAAAGTGCCTCCTTTTGTGCTCTGCCCTCCTCTTCTTGTGTGAAAAGTTGTAAACTTTACTCCATTTCTGCCTCTTATTCCAGTCATTGAGTCAGTCTCCCACACATTCAGCCATCCATTACCTCAAAAACCAAACAGAGAAGCTGCACAAACTGCAGAGTCAAGCATGGAAGGGCAGGTGATTAATGCCAACACAGTGTTTCCCCTGTTCGTGGCCAAAGTGTTATTGATTTGATTTTGGAGGGGCGAGAAAAGGTTAGCCCTTTTTTCAGGCTACGCTCAGAGGTCGGCGGCTGTGTGATGGGAGGAGTAATGACCCCTCCCTCCTCGGCAGGAGCCACTGAAGCGATCAACCAGGAAATGGAGACAATCCCCAGCCAGGCGCTGAGCAACTTTCTGTCCTTTACACCGCCGATATGTGTGAAGTGGACATTCACCGGCTATCGGGTGCCGCGTAGCCGAACACCTAACAGCCATTATGGGTTTCTAAATGGTGTGAGGTGGAGAATGTGGGCTAGGTGTGGGTCTCTGTGACCTTTGACCTCTTTTCACCTCTAGTTTGACAGCACTGATCAGAAGATTTAGGCTTTAATTCAACATAAAAAGCAGAAATCATGCTGCAATGCGCCCCCTTGAGGCTGTGTGCATAAACGCAGTTAGGATGATGGTGTAGAAGCTTGTTGCAGACTCTCACTGCTTGGCTCTCACTCCTCCTCCCCCTCCTGTGACTGGAAGCTGTGAGCTCAGTGCTACTCACGGAAATTGAATGACTGCAAAGCATGAAAAAAAAACGTAAATAAATGAGTTCCATCCAAAGCAGGGTAAGACATGTTCTCTTGTACATCAGGTACATGACAAGATCACACTCCAAGACTCGAGTTAATTTTCATACCCCCCCCCCCCACCACCACCATACTCTTGTCATTTTCAGGGAAAAAGGTGCCGTAGCCATATGACAGTAATTAACAACTGACAAAAATATCCCCTCCCTTAACGTGAGGTGGGAAATCACAAAAGCCAGAGTTATTTTCTCATTAATTTACCAGCTCTGTTCTCTTCAAAACCTGCCGTACTGTTTGTTGACGTGCAGTCAGGTTCTCATAGAGACGCAGGGAGAATAAAACTCAAATCGTAGTGTCCATGAGCATCCTGAAAGAAGAGGAGTGAGGTCTGCTCTCTGAGGGACAAACAGATGGTTTGATATTCACAGATAGCAGAGGCTCCCTCTGTCTGTTTGGCTACCTCTGTTCCCCCTCAACTTTCCTCCTGCCTCCATCAATAATAGGACCTGACTGATATGGATTTTTGAAGTCCACTTCTTTCAGATTGGAGTTGGCACCGCCCCCTTGAGAACCTGCCTTTTTTTTTGGCTGCTACCTGTGTTTGATTCTTTCTATTCTCAGCCACAAGTCAATCTTAAGTGAAACCAGCCCCCTCTTCTTCCTCTTCTTCTTCTTCCTGGAGGGGATAGGTGCCATTACGCCTGCATATTTAAAGCCACCTAAATGTGTGGAGCAGGTGGCGCACAATGCACTCTTGTTGTTATTTGGTTCGCGCAGTCAAGATGGCAGATTTCATAATGCTTTCAAATGGCACATAACAGGGAGAAGCCTCACAGGACTGCCAAGAACAATTTCACCAGGAGCCAAAGAGGAGCAGCAGACTGCAGCCCGCACCTTTTTTTTTCCTTTTTTCTGACAAAAGACAACGAGGAAGGAAGACATCTCTGGATACTAAATCATCTTTTAACTGTCGACTCGCTTTCCTGAATCCTAATAAGCTTCTTTTTTTTTTAACTCAGATGAAAACTGTAAATGGCCCCATCATCAGTGCCATGGAAAGGCAAAAGAATGTGCAGCCGTGTTTTTGTTTTGATCGCAAAGTCTCTGCTTTTCATGTGGAAAAGTGGGAGCGCTCACAAAAACGCTAACAAGAGGCCGTGAATTTATACTTTTCTGCCTTTTAGGAGAAATAATTGATTTATTTGGTACAACAACACATTAAAACTACGATCAATAACTAGAAAGCATGATCTCAAACTGACAGGCTCCTCTCGGCCGGTCTGTTGGCGACGTCTCGCCCGCTCCGCGGAGGAACTCGGCAGGGATTCGTGTCTCATCCGCCCATTCAAATAAGCCCACAGATGTCAAGAGGACTCCCCCACCAAACACCACACACACACACAGACACACACATACGACCCACCTCCAACACTGTTTGTAATGAAATCTAACACTTGGAAGAGGAGAAGTGGACCGACCACCTGTGCATCCAATTGTTCAGCACTCACAGACACACAGGAGAGAAAAAGAGACGAGAGACGAGGGGGAGAATGGGAATCAAAGCGGCACAAGGACACACACATGCTCACACACACACACACACACACACAGAGAAGAGCAGAAAAAGAAAGAAATGCACAAACATTTAGAAGTTATAAAGTTAGCAGCTTCACTGTTTTTCAGATCAGCTAAACACACACGACAAGGGAAAAGTGTCGTATGTTAAACAAAGCTACACACACACACACACACACACACACACACACACACACACACACACACACACACTTACACAAACACACACCAATGGGAACGGCAGCAGCTACTACTCAGGAACGAGCCCTGACACTGCTTGTCACAGTCAGAGGCCTTGATCAGGATTTGCTCACAGGACCTCCTACTCAGCACTCACATCCTGTAAGGGAGTAGGAGGAGGTGGAGTGTGTGTGTGTGTGTGTGTGTGTGTGTGTGTGTGTGTGTGTGTGTGTGTGGAGGGGGTGTGTACACAAAAAAAAAGAAAAGCTTAGAGCCATGTTGGAGGAAAAGGGGGAACCCGGCAACATCTGCAGTCTCCGTTGTTGATAGCATTGCTGCCAGCTTGGAGTCAGATCACAGGGCTGGAGATGCTGCAGTCTGGGCTCTACCTCTTGGCCAACCTCCCCCTCTTCCCTTCCCCTCCCTCCCCTCCCTCCCTCCTCAGATCCATACTTCCAAACCTCCTAGCTACCACCTGTTAGTTAATTTTCAGCATCGGAAAAAGGACACCGTGATACTCTGAAGTCCCGCGCCGCTGCTTCTTCTCCTTCTTTGTCTGCGTGTCTTTCTCGGAGGTTCAGAACACCCACGACAGAGTTTTTCCGGACTTGGAAAGGATCAGGGCAATGTTTTTCCCCCTGAGTTGAAGCTTTGATGTGAGAAGACTGCAGTCACAAATCCTTGTCCATTTACCATCAGAGAGCATCCCCTAACTCGGAGCTTGGCACCACCCCACATGGCTAACGATTTGAGATACTTTAATTAGGCCAAAATGTGTCTAAAGATGCAGTTGCGCCCGCAGTCTTCCACTACCTCTCATGCTAAAGAGATAAATTTCTGTGTCACAGAGATTTTAGGGGAGTATTTTTCTATCGTTTCATGTGTAGTAATTTGCCGCCGCGGGGGCCTCATGTGGGCGTGGCTTGCAGAATTTGCAGAGATCTTATTGGCTTCACAGACTCTCAGCTGATCCTAAAATACTATTAAAATCTTAACAATTAGCGCCGAGGTCGCCTTCTCCTCACCACATACATGAAGTTCACAAAGTTCCTCCTGCGCTCTGAGTTAACATCCGTGTGGATTTCCAGCAATAGATAGCACGCTTTTTTGTGTCAACATTGATTTTTCTCTCCCCCTCCACCCCACTCTCCTTTTAATAGAGGAGTGGATGCTTCAAAGCCCCCCCCGTTCGCCCAAAGCAAGCTTGAAATTCTCTCCTTTCAAAGCTGCAGTCCCTCTTTGTAGTTACGATCCCCTGTCTCATCGGGTGAGGGCGAGGGAGAGACGAAGACTTCTAAAGGTAGCAAAAGGTAGCACATGAAATCCCTCCCATGTAGGTGTGTGAAGTTCTGATGGTTGTTGTCCGACTTGGAATCGATACAATCCCCGCCTTAAGCCTGAAAAAAATGTGTTTGTACAGCCAAAGACAAGGTATTTCCAGACCTTAAATCAAAGGCTTCGTCTTCACAGATTCAGCGCCAGACAACTTTCTCCAAGCCAGGCCAAACAACAGAAAAAGTTGTTGTTACATCCAGTCTTCTGCTCAATTACAAGTTGTTGTTTCTTTCTTTCTGTGTGTGTGTGTGTGTGTGTGTGTGTCTGGCTGTCGCCCTCTCCGTCTCTCTCTCGCTGTCTCACTCTCCTCTCAGACTTACTGTGAGGTGTTAAAAAGGAACCAACGGGGGATCTGTGCTCCATTATGCAGGTCTGTTCCTGTGCCGCATCTTCGCACCTCATATTGCATTTTTTGCCCGTTGAGACACACACACATACACGCACTCTTTGACACACACAGAGGGAGTTGAACTTCAGCTGTGTGTCTTGTGCCAGGTGTAAGGCTAAGAGGCGGCCATTTTCCTTCCTGTCACTGTCAGAGTAATTGTTTTTGTTTTGAATGCCGCCATGTTGGATCCTGTATTTATGCATCAACATGCTCACTGGAGGATTGCTTGTAAGATGCACTTACAGTTTTAAACTCACACAGCGAGCGCTCTTGAAGTGCCTTGAAGTATCTTCCTGTTTTTTTTCCCCCGAGCTGCACTGCCAGGAAATGAAAGTCGACATTGACCACCCGGCCCACATCCAGACCTACATGTACGACTCGACAGGAGCCGCTCTGCTCCTCTGACCCCCCCTCCCCTCTCTGCCTTCAATCCTTCGTATGAATAAAACATGGCGCCCCCACTACCTGTTTCTGTGTGGGTCACGAAGGCCGACATGAAAACGCACACAGACGGAAAAAGCAGCCAGCGAGCCTGGCCTCCGAGGCCTGACCCCTGCACACGTTTGGCACAAACACACACACTGCTGTACATCCTATTTAGATACCTGCATACACACACACACAAGCAAACAAAAGCCCACACACATGTACCTCCAAGGCAAGGCAAGGTTGGGGGGTGAAATGAGCACTGCTGGCAATAAGGTGAGCAGCTGTGCAGTGCTGTGGATGAAAGACGAGCATCAGGAGGCCTCCGCTGTGCATCTGTGTGTGTTTGAGGCTCTCACAGTGGAGATGTGTGTGTGTGTGGACAAACTTCTGCATCTTCTTACTTAATGTGAGCATGTGAGATGATTAATTTCAGGGCACAAAGCTTCATCATCGTCTGCCAAGTTATAAAAAATGGAACCCTGATACCTGTCTGGCTCCGTGCAGACCAATTATGGGCAGTAACTTTGGATGAGCCGCAGGAATTAAAGCCCTTAAACGCCAGTTTTCCAAGCGAACCAGACCGCAGGCTGTATCTCACAGCAGCGCCGCAGCTTTTTCCCTACTTTGACAGATAATTTGAGCGGGAATCAAACCTGTTTGCCAACATTTACAATAACCACAGCGTGTTAGAGGGATTTAGTGACGGTGGGCCAGGAGTCTAACATGAGTTTTTTCACAGCGTGATATCATGGAATTGTGTATAAACAGCGTGTTATTTTAAGCACATTTTGCATGTCTTGTTACGCATTTTAAGCTTTTCATTTCATCATTTCAGTTAGGGCAACAAATTCTGTCTATTCCTGTTAAATCTACATTGATTTAACTCAGGAATTCCTTTAATATATTTAGCATTTAGCATCCTGTTTGTCCTTGTGTGCCGATTTCACACTTGCTGCTTGTGCGCGTTTTTTTCTGCTTCTTTCAATCATTTGTTTATGTACACGTGCTTGCATATGCTGTGTGTGTGTGTGTGTGTGTGTGTGTGTGTGTGTGTGTGTGTGTGTGTGTGTGTGTGTGTGTGTGAGAGACATGCCTCGATCTAACACCACAACAAAAAAAAAAAACTAAAT
>JAVQJX010148225.1:0-10760 GCA_036025115.1 Ambassis agassizii
AAAAAAAAAAATCAGGAACGATTAGCTGAAGGCTTGTCTGAGGTGACCACATTATGTCTCTGAGAATCCAAACCCACAAACACATTTGATTTATAACTTCATTCATCCAGATGAGATTATACGTGAGGACGCCTGTGTGGGAATCTGACAGCAGGGAAACAGATAAAAGTGCAAAACGCTGCAGATAAGAGGATAAAAACACAGACAAAACTCTGCATTACAGGTCCACCACCTGCTTTTACTGCCATTCACACATCTGCATGAGAGTAAAGCTGCTTCTGAGTAGTGTGAGGCAGGTTTTCATCCTCCTCAGGTGGCTGCTGCCGTCGGACACTGGATGACTTTCTGATGTTTCAGATATTTTCAGTTGAAGCCAAGATACAATCAATTTGAACACTTTCTCCACATGGCACCTGCATGTCTCAAAGAGTCAGGAGGACGAGACGCCGTCTGTGGACACACAGGTCAGGTACAAACATGGTGCATGGGCTGCTTCATCAGCCTTATATGAGCACATATAAAGCTGAGCTGTGAGTGTGTGTCCCGTTTAGTGAAATCTTTATTTTATCCTTTTAGAAATTTGTGGAATTTCTGTCAGCAGAATTTTGGAGTAAAAACATCAGGATGACTTTTGGCATCCAAACTCTTCCTACTTCATCCATGAGCGCATTTGAAGTTTTGCAGGAATTTCCTGAAGCTGCAGTGCTCTGCGGTCACAGAAAATGTGATGCTTCCATGCCCGGCTGACAGAGAGGATGTTAGGAACAGGAAACAGTGACTGCAAGAACTTAAAGGACACAAAGAGGGTACAGTGGAAGAGCGAGCGGTGATGTCTGCGCCCCAGAGAGCGAGGGTGGAGGAGGAGGAGGAGGATCCATCAGGTGTTTTATCCATTATGAGACGTCTGGAAACGACAGGAATTACAGCATGATGTGGTTGGTATTCCCATTAAGGAATGATGGACGCAGTGTGTGCAGAGAGCCCACTGCAGCTGACAGTGAGGTGATGTAATGTTATCACGAGGTAAAGGTTCAGAGCAGTTTTCACTGCAAGATGATAACATTTCATCAATTATTTATTATGAAGTTGTTTTTTCGCAGCGGCTGTTAGAAAAATGTTTACTCAAGAGCTTCATGAAAACAGAGTGCAGGGAGGAAACAGGAAGCAGCAGCCTGAAGAAAAGAGCCAGATGTTGGTCGTTATTTCTGAGTATCACTGCAGAATGAAGTCCTGCTCCTCCACTCGAACGTGATGCAGAAAGCTCATAAATTTCTTTCAAAGGAACCACAGATTCTCTCTTTCATTATGAAACAATCCGCTGTGACCATCACCACCTCCACCACTGAAACCGTTCCCACAACCCCCCACACCACTGACCACTGTCCATTATTCTGCATACCAACAAAGAGAGGGTCACTGCTGACCTCACCCCTCCTCCCCCTCCTCCTCCCCCTCCACTGGGACAGAGGTGGCTGACCATAGCCTATTGTGGAGCCATTGTGATGGTCTCCAGAGAGGGAGCAGATCTGTGTGGGCCCCCCCTCAGTGATTGATGCAGGCCTGACCCTCCCAGCAGCAGCCTGATCCTCAGATTCTGGGACAATTAGCCTGAATTTGTCTCTTTAAATGTCTCCACCTTCCCTCTTCCTCCTTCTTCTTCCTGTCTCTCCACAGTGTCTCCTCTTCCTCTGTCTTCCTCTCATGCTTTTAGCTGAGAGTTCTTATTTTTGCATGATGCAGTTTCCACCAGCTTCTCACCTGCCTTCACCCTCCCGGCCCCCTCCTAAAGGAAGCTCCCATCACCTCCTATCAGCTCTGCCTCCTGTCCTGGGGAGAACTGTCACCACTCCTAATGCCTGTCCTCCTCTCTGTGTGTTTAAAGGGGTGACAACACCTCCTCCCGTCGCTGTCGTCGGGGCAGCTCCGCAGGGTGCAGCGCTGCTCCGTACACGGCTGTAAAGTGATGGAGAAGCTCGGGGACTGTCAGGCAGCTTGTACTTTACTTCTCCCCCGTTTCTCTCCCTCTCGGTCTCTCGCACCCTGTCACGCGTTCTGGCACCTTCATCAGGGGACACGTCAAAAAATAAATGCCATTTTGCCCCCTGCTCACATGTGGAGGAAAGTGAAGGCCACGCAGGGTGAGCTGTGTCAGAAGAGGCTCGTTTCAGACAGCAGGGGCGCTGCTGAGCAACAACCAGCCCCATGTGTGACAAAGCTGCTGGTAACACAGACTGACATGTTGTGTCCCCTGGTGACCGCAGCTCTAACATCCATCACAGATCGGGAAGCGGCTCAGGTTTGACATGACACACGGAGCGTGGACTGCGTGACCTTTTTTTGGCTGGAGGTTCGAGCGACGCCACTCAGGCAGGTCTCTGAGGGGTCAGATGCACCCCAAGCTGAGACCAAACATTCAAAAAGGTGTGACCCTATCAGAGCTGCAGGGTCAAAGTGTCAAAAGACAAGTCCACTGTCCTCACAGGCCGAGGATCCACTGAGCATCAGGACCAGCTTCCTCCTCGAATCCTCACTGTATGTTCTGTAGTGCAAACAAACAGCATCACTGTGTTTCTGTGCTGCTCTCACCTCATGCAAATGTCACTGAATATTGATTAGATGTTTATCTTACAAGCTGTTGGGAGTCCAGGCTGGGGTGAGAAGAGCAGAGGCCCCAAGAGACAGAGGACCGGGGCCCCCCAACCCTCAGACTGAATCAGAGGCCTGTTGATCAGGATGCAATCAGCTGAACAGAGTGTGTGTCATACTCTTCTGTAGGAGGGATTAAATGTTTTAAACAGTCTCCTGCAGCCTGTTGGAGACACACGGCGCACCACAGACATGAGAGTGGAGGTGTTACCGCACGAGGAGTAGACAGGGAGGAGGAGGCCGGTGTGCTATGGAGATGCAAATGACCCAGGAGACAAAAAAACAAAGTGTAATTTCACATAAATATGCAGCAAGTGTGCCACAAGTGCAAACACACGAGGGGCCGGGCATCATCTGACCTTTCATGCCAAGCCACGAGGGACTCTGCCCCGCAGTCTTCAGCACCTTCTGGGGATTCCAATGCTGAATCTAATATTTGACAAAAACAAAAGGTCTTCCAGGAGCCCCAACTCCGTGGAAAAAACTCATGAATGTCTAAAATCGTACTGTGCAAAGGATTGTGGGACAGTTTTGCCTCCTTGCTTCGGTAAAGGATGGACGAGTGTATGTGGCGACAAAGGAGGTGATGAAGGAAACTCCGCTAGGAGTTCCAACATGGCTGCCACTGAGCTACTTCAAGGTCTTCTTCTACTGCATCCATGACTGTTGAAGATAATAGTGCGCCCTCCTACGGTCGCCTGAGTAAGTGCATGTAAAAGCCACAGGTTTGGATGAAAATGGAGATTGTTGAGACATTTTTCTGTTGAAATATTTTTGACAAAACATTTTTCCTCCTGAAGCACCAACAGTGAAGACGAAGAGGAGGAGGAAGAGCAGACACTCCCTGCTGGAGAGGAGGAATGTGTTTGACTTGGTGAGTGTGAGAAAGAAGACGATACAGTCAATACACCAAAACAGAAGGCAGACTCTGCACCTGTCCCCTCTCTGCTGGTGTCCACACTGCCACCAGGGGAACAGCAGACACACACACACACACTGAGTGGCAGCTCCGTCTGGGTCAACAGTGCTCCCCTCTACATTCCAGCAGTGAGACAGATATGGGGTGTGGGCTCACCTGGCTCTGGCTGTGTGGCTGTCTGCACTATTTGTTTAGCTGTTCGTGGTTTCAGCGACGTCTTAATTTACCTCCAATGTTTGTGGAGCCACAGCCAACACTGACGGCATGCATTCCCCTCCTTTCTCTTTGACCCCCCACATTATTCAGACATCGAGATAAAGAACTTTAAAAAAAATTATTCCATGTGACTCAACACACAGTCTGCACAGAAAGCTGCACATCACACAGGTACTGTCTGGATGTAGGTCATGTGACGCCCCTCCATCATGGCTTCCTGTTGAGGAGGTTTTTGTTGTTTCACTCTGCAGAGGGTAAACATTTAAGCCTCAAACATGCTTTACAGCGACTGTTCAGATAATCAGCTGGTTGTCATGGCAGCACTGTGCAGGTTTTTGCATGTACCACCCACCCAATTTACAGGCACTCTGTTGTGACACTCTGAGTCCACCAGCTGACTCTACTCGTCTTTGCATGTATTGATCTATTTATTTATTTACTTCTAACTTGATTCTTCTTCTTCTCTCTCTCTCTTTCTCTGCTCTTGGTCCATGCACCCAGGGATCTCTAGCCTGGTTTAATAATTCATGACTGCTCGGGCTGCTGCCGTAATCCTGACTGACACTAAAAGTCTGTCTAGATTTAGTGTCATGAAATTTTCATCCGTAAATGTGCAGTGGAGCTCCATCTTTCGCCTCCTCTCCTCTTTTAACTCTCGCTTTTACTGAGAGCCTCTCTCTCTCTCTCTCTCTCTCTCTCTCTGCTGAAAACTTTGCAAGGCTAGCCTCTCTCTCTCACGCACACAGGTAACACACACACACACACACACACTGATGGGCATATTTACTGTCTTACATCTGGACTCATTTGTTGGGTCTCTGCAGCAGCTGAGGACGATGCGTCAGAGTGCAAAGTGAGTGGGACGTTTCAGAGTGGAAATCCACATGCTAACTGTCTGAAACAAAGCTGTGACGTTAGCAGACAAGCTAAAGCTAGCTGCACAAATCATTTGTTTTTGTGGGTAATCACTCCATAAAAATGTTACAAACATCATGGTTGGTCTTCAGCAGTGACCATCAAACTTTTTACAGCTGCAGCTGTAAACAAGAATAACTTGACTTGAGCTTTTGTGCATCATCAGTTTGCACTCATGAGAGCCTCTAAGTGCAAAAAGTTGATCAAATAATTATCAGTTATATAAGAGAGAAACTTTAATAAACGCCTGCTGTTGTATGAATGTCTGTCAAACACAGTTTCTATGGTGCTGTTACAGTTTGAGCACCAAAAGAAAAGATTTCAGGAAAAGTCTGTGTGGAGACAGCGTGTTGAAAATGCCGAACCCGCTCCTGCAGGGAGGGAACATCCTGCTCACAGATTAAAAATCTACATCGCGGCTCTTATCATTTATGACAGTGCGTGTACATTGTTTGCCCTGAGCTGTTTTTAGATTTCACACAAGAATCCATTAAAAATGCACTGGATGGTTTTACAGAGCAATCAGCTGATAAGACGCCTGCAGCTTCGCCCCACGCCGCATCGCTGAATGCTCGCCTTCTAGCAAGAAAAGAGGAGGAGGAGGAGGAGGAGAGGATAAACTTCCATCGACGGCCATTCAGCGCCGTCAAGTGCTGCAGTATTAATAGCTGCCTTATCACAGGGAGAGAAAAAGGCTCTTTAATTGGCTGCTGCTATCAAAAAACGGACCAGCAGGAGAGATGGACAGATAACCCGCCATGACAGTTTCTAATTACCACCCACCTCCATCCTCCACCTGCACACACACTTTCATGCTTCAAGAGGAGTTGAACAAGTCAACCTGAAGAGAGCAGCACTCACAGTAATGGACAGAAAAAGCAGTGAGGAAGGAAAAAGGTTTTTTTGAGTCTTTTTAGCACTTCACACACTGTGAGCTTCAGGAAAAATCAGATGCACCTCCAGCATGTCTGCTCACCACTTACACCCTTGTAAACTCTGCAGCCGCTGTAAAATATGCATGGCAACATATCTGTGCTCATTGGTGAGTGTTTTTTACTGCTCCGCCCTCTGACACTGATAAAAGCAGCTCTCCTTCACCTCCTCAGGCCTGCTGGAGGACAAACACGAGGAGCTGCTCGGCTTTATTGCTGCGTATTAAACAGGACTGACGCTCTGCTTGGTGTCTTGTCTCAAAGTTTGCTTCACTTTGCACTACTTTTTAAAGTTCATTCACATGATTCTGTGTCAAATTACTGTGATCTTAAAACAGCACATTAAAATTTAACCTGGCTGATAAAAATATGGCAGACCTCCTGCTTCTTTTACTCACCAGGACAAAATGTGCTAATGCAGACTTTTCAGATGATATCAGGAAATACAATCATACGAGACCCAGTTCTGACATGTTGTCCATCCAGCTTGACCCACATTCTGAACAGCCCAAATCCATGTCTGAGATCGGTGAGGCTGGATGTGCTGGCTAAGGTTTGACCTAGCTAATGTGGCTAGCAACAACACTTCTGCTTTGACAGGGATAGTATGTGGGTCATGTACAAAAGCTGCAGCACCTTCTCACCAAAAACATAGTCTGGGTGTGTTTCACTTTTAGCATCAATCTCCACAAAAACATCGATCAATTTTACGATGCGACACCTTGTGGTTGGAGGACAGCAAAGGATTGAGGCAGAATGAGCATGTGCACCATTCAGTCCTCTGAACGGGGTCTCAGTCAGTTTACTCAGCAGCAGTGAGGAAGGAGTGAGATGGAAACATTACAACCAGCTATCAGGATGTGCAGAAACATCCTCAGCTGCCACATGAACAATGACTCTGTGTGATAAAGACACCATCAGATGCAGAACCCCCATTAGAATCCTTTTGTCTTTGAACAAGCGTGAAGAAGAGGAGGAGGAGGAGAAGCAGCCAGTGCCTCCAAGATTAAAAAAAAATCAGAAGGATGTTTGAACCCAGTTTCAAATCTGGAGTGGATAAATTTAGTCTGGTGCACTATCCCTGACTCTGATCAGAGTGGTAACTAATGACAGAGGAGGAGGGAGGACGGCCTTTTATCTGCACACTTCACATGGCAGCTCTGAAACTTCGCCTGCAGTGTCGGTGCAATTATAATGCAGAGAAAAGGAGGTAACGAATCGGCTGCATGATGACGAACACAGGAAGAAAGAGTGCAAACACAGTGACATCAGCTCCACACACACACACACACACACACACACAGCCTGCCTCTGTGAGCGATGATGCTCGGTGGGCGCAGACAGATGTCAGCACCTTATTAAAGGAGACGGCCAGCAGCCCCAGAGGCAGCTATGAATAAATTTATTACACTAATGTGCCGACATTAAAACTCTGTCACACTAAAATTGATGTGATAATCATTATTATGTGATACGTCTCCATTCTGTCCTCACTGACCACCACACGTCTCCAGAGGAAAACCCCTAACGGGCCCCCGTCTCCATGCCAGGCCCGAGCAGGCACGTTGGAGCAGGAGTTCTTTCCACCACCTCCATCAGCAGCAAAACCACCTCAAACAGCCGGGCGGCTGATTGGAGCTGGTGGTGGAGCGGCAGCAGGAAGTGGCAGGCCGATGGTTTCCAGACTGAAGAGTGGAAGCTATTGACTGACTGTGACATGAGCTAAACAAAGATGAAATGGAGTCCTGTTCTGCCTCAGGCGGAGGCTGCGGTGATGCCAGCATGTGGAAACACACACACACAGTCCTGCCCACATTTCCTCTGTTCTTTATGCACAGATGCTCCCAACATGCACAGTCTCATAACAAATTATTTTCTTGACATGATCATGTGATCTAAAGCCTCTGGTCATTCGTTTCTCCTCTAACTTTGTGTGTCCCACTCTGCACCCCTGCTGATAAACCGTGAGCTGTCGCCTCATCTGTCAGTGCTGCTTCCTCCATTTTCCCCCTAATGCTAATAATCAGGTATTATTCAGGATGATGATTCTCGCTCACAGACTCACAGACTCACAGGCCTGGAAGCTTTTTTTCCCTCCTCTTCTCACATCAGAGAGAAAATTGAAGCCATCCGTCTGTGGAGGCTTCCAGCAGGGACGGACCAATCGTCCCTGATGATAACGCGGCCTGCTGCATCCTCCCGCCATCTGCATTATTGATGGCCATCAGTCGCCGTGTGTCTGACCACATTTAAGCGCCTCAGCAGGGTGGAGGTGGAGGAGGAGTTTGGTGCAGTAATCAAAACACACACACACAAACAGCACCGCTTCCCGCTCGATCACACACCCTCTCACATCATCCATCATCAAGTGTGCATTGGCACATTGGAAGTGGCACTCACAAGTGGTGTGTTCATGCAAACAAACACGGAGCCGACTACTGACACACTGCAGCCTCCACACAGAACTGAAATCTAATGGTGGCTTTGTTTAGTTTTTTTTCATTAATTTGATTGTTTTCTCTTAAAAACACTTTTCTGAATTTCAATCTTCAAATGTGTTCCAAACAACAAAAATATTAGAATGTAGAATTTCTAACGTCCACAGACGTTGAGGCCCTTTGAAGACCAACACATACATGTACTCTGCTGTCAGATCCCTTCTTACACTCTTACACTTGATCAAACAATGTAAATCGGAGATGAAGCAGTTATTTGGTTTCCACAGTTTCCACACACAATCAGCAGCTTTTGTTTGTTTTTATGTCCACACTGTGTAGCTGCTGCTTCATGAGTAAAGCTGCTATAAAACAGCAGCACTTATGGACACAAACCAGGCAGCAGCTATAAAACCTTTAAGAGGCGAATAAATCCTGAAGCTTTCTTTCTGAATCGACTGTAAAGCGAATCAGCAGTCGGGCTCACAGGTGCATCAACGCCGCCCGTCCAAACATCTGCTTCATGCCTCCTCATCCTCACTGCACCAGGACAAGCTTCAACCTGATCTGATGGAAGCATCAGAGGTGAAACTGAAGCCGAGCCCCTGCAGCAGCCGCCTTTGTTTAAGCGCTCATTAGCGCTGTGTGAAGCGGCGCAGGCCTCTCAGGTGCAGCAGCTAATCTCCTTTTATACCTGCCGTGATAAGACACACTCCCCTGATCCCTGCGTTTCCTCTCCACGTAGCATCTCCGGGGGCCGAGCCTGTCGCGGCACGTCTGACATCTGTCAGACAGGAAACAGCAGAGAGGAGGGCGGGGGGGAACATGATCCATTCAGACTGGATCTGCACCTGCACAGAACTCCAGTCACTCTGTGGCTCAACATCTGTATGATCCAAACCTGGATGTAAGCTCTGAAACGGGTCCCGTTCTGTGGGGAATTCCACCGAGACGCTGCTGCCGGTTTCTATCAGCAGACACGTCTAAATTTACTGCAGCTCTTTTCTATTTTCTGCTGAACGTGTCTGACCCAATCTGATGTTTACTATAAAAAGCTGAAAGCCTCTCTGTCAGCCTCTTATCTCGGGCTCTGTAAGTGATGCTATACGTGTTGTTTTCAGGACAGTGTGGAAATCATCATACATGAAGGGAAAAGCTGCTGACCATGATGGAGGGACATTCTCTGTGATGAATCCAGTGCCTCATTTTTAGACACATTTTGGCAGGAAGTGATTTATTTTTAATCCAAAGAAATGATCTCAAACCTGTTCCAGAGTAGAAAGGTGAATGGAATCCCTGATCTGAGCTCCATACGACCCTGTGATGCATTTTTAATGTCCCTCTGCCATGTTTTCTATCATGTGACACTGCTGTTTGGATACTGTGCGACAGCTTGAAGCTAATATGATCAAACACACCACACAGACCTGCTCTGGAGGTACAGAGTCGGGGGGGTGTTTGTGTGTGTACAGCTGCCAGGTGTCTGTTCCCATCCCAAAGCCCAGAGCAGCAGCCGCCTGTATCAGCCCACCATGACAATAAGACATCATCTGCAAACGTTACAATTACCCCCTGTCACTCTGCTCAGCTGCTCTGTTAATTACACAAAGCAGCTCCTTCTGATGGCTCGCCTGGCTGCCGGCCCAGAAATCTATCACTCCACCAACAGGTTAATCAGGTTAATACAGGTGGCTGCTGCTCAGGGGACGAGCTGGGCGCACGCCAACGGAGCACGCTCCACTTCACTCACACCACATCCTGTTTGTCTTTCAGAGCTCCAGCTGAGCAATTATCCCGCTCCAGACGTGTAAATATCAACAATGATTTTCTGACGAGAAGCAAGTCGCTGCCTGCTCTGCTGCTGGGAAGCCGCTCGATAGCTGCAGATAGCAGCGATTTTCCACCGCGGTTCAGAGAAGGTCTCTGTCTGCTCACAGTGGAAACACAAAGACTGCAGAAACACGTCTGATTCTACTCCATGTTTGTGCCTTCATATGGTGTCTGACTGACAGGAAACGCTTTTTATTTGCCATCCCAGCATGCACTCTGTGGGGAGTTCAGTGTTCCACTCATTACAGCCCACACTGTGTGTCTGTGAAGCACACCTCTGTTCATACACAAACACACAGACATCTCACCTGCCGCACTAAAACACAAAAATATGAGCTGAGGCTGCTTTGGTGGCATCCAAACAGGAACACATAAACAAGCAGTCAGACGTCTGCACCCCTGAGACCAGGCAAGGAAAACAATGAGACACGGCTAATTTTAACCTAAAAAACAACAACTTAAAGAGTACAGTATTTGAAATACACACACACCACACACTGAAGATTCAGACTCATCTTTTTGTAAGTTTTAGTGCTTGGAGTCAGTCTAAAACACCACACATAGTTTGCCACTTTATCGTGTCCCTGAACGCATCATTTTGTGGCCAAAACATTTTGTTATCCTAAACCTCCTGCGTTCATATTGAGTGCCTTTGCCTCAGCTGACATGTTGTGATATGAAGTTGCCAAACATGTCCGCCTCCGTGTGGAGCGTGGACAGGTCTGTGTGCTGTGAATGAGGCCCTGTGCGCACAGAGGCGTCTCACAGCCGTGCACACAAACAGCCCCGGAGGTGCATCTCATTAAGGGCCACATGGAAACACTGGCTGCTTTTTAGGGGGGGGGGGGGGGGGGGTCACACCCAAAA
>JAVQJX010148240.1:0-16930 GCA_036025115.1 Ambassis agassizii
CCACTGCTGAGTCACGCACACTACGCTTGCCCTGTGTCACGATGCATGCACATTAGACATCTCAGACAAACTCATGACTGCTGTGTGTGTGTGTGTGTGTGTGTGTGTGTGTGTGTGTGTGTGTGTGTGTGTGTGTGCGTGCGTGCGTGCGTGAGTGCGTGAGTGCGTGTGTGTGTGTGAGCTCCACACAATCTACACTTCTAAAAATAAAGTGAATTTGGTCGTTTTTCCTCAGTCCTCAAATGCTCTGAACTGGGCTGCTTTTAAAAGAGTCTTCAAAGTCCATCCTGCACTGTGTCACTCTTTGTTGAAAAGCTGCAGCTGCCCTCTCAACCAGTGGCACAGAGATCACCTCTTCGCCATTTACAAGAGTGATTTATCCTGTCTGTGGTCCTGACACTGAGCACCTGCAGTCCATCAAAATTTCAGAATGATCAATTTTCAAGAGCTTTTCTTTTCTTAAAATAGCTGTGAAGACAAAAAGTAAAGGTGTTCCAATTGAATCTAGCTGCTGAACTCCTACCTCTTTAAACACGTACAGTATACATGAGTGTATATAGCCTACTATATTGTATATATGTGCATGTGTTTTGAAATAATCTGTAGAGAAACAAGTTTTTTAACATGTGATTTTTGTCATGCGATATCTACCTGAAGGTACTCTTGGAACTCTTCCCGCTTGGATGTGAGAAACTCATAATTTTTTGGACCAATGATTCTCTTGGAGGGCAGCTGTGCATCTGGGAATGAGCCTGTAAAAAATGTAAGAGAGGAATGCTGACACAATGCCTTTCTTCCCACAAAAGGGAAATTAAAGGGCTAAATGATGTAAGACACCATCAAAACACTGAATTCTCTGAGGCCCTGTTTGGGGGGGTGGGGGGGCGGGGGGGGGGGGCACACACACAGGCTCTTTATTCAAAACAACAATATACAAAGAACCTACCATGAAACTCAGTGAGCTTTGATTCCAGCACATAAAACTCCAGATATCTCCTGTACACAGACCAGTGCTCAGTCTCATGGCCCACTGCAGAGGAAACAAAGATTCTGATTTAATAAATAAGATCAAAAGGTGACAAAGGATCATATAAAACAGAGACGGATTGCTGCGGTTTGTCTGGAAAAACGTCCAAACGGTGACCTGCTTTCCGGTCGTTGCGCTCCACGTCGATGCAGAACACGGGAATCCTCTCCCTCTTCACATCGTCATCGTAGAAATCAATGTAAGGGATTGTGATGCTCCAGGCTGAGAGGTTTCTGGGGGTGCTGGGGGTCGAGGCCGCCTCCAAAGGGGAGTCATCCTCCAACACCATCATGGCTTCCTCCACCTTAAATAGAAGGAAAAGAGAAGTGAGTCTTATCAGGATAAAAACAGATCCAAAGGGCTTAAACAGTGAAAGCAAGCTGTTTTTCTGTACACACATGAAATTTATGACACATTTTCCTCACAGCATATGCAAATATTTAGAGTCGAGACTTCATATAAACACAGGATATCCCCTTACACTTAACACAGGGTGGGGCATCAAAGAAATATTTCCTCAAACTTGTGTTTTTGTTGTGTCTTTTTCCTTACTCATCAGCGCCCTCCTGTGGAAATGATCTGTACTAGTGCCACTAAGAAAAAAAAATCTCCCTCCAAATATCATCCTTTATTATAACAAAAATAAGACCCCTTCCTCACCAAATCATCCTCCCCCTCTACCAGCCCATAGGATGGCAGCATGGCTCCCTCCATGGTTGTGCTCTTGAACACTCCTTTAATCTTACTGCCAATGCGACTTATCCCAAAGGACTCGCCCCTCTTTGACGTGTTCCTGTAACACCGAGGGATATTGAACAATGAGTGACGAGGGGGGGGGGGGGTGGCGGAGGAGGGAGGAGGGGGTAGCCTTGAAGCTAGGAGCATGCAGCATCAGAGAGAAGTGACAAGAAAAGGGCTACAGCAGCAACAGCAGAGAGAGAGAGAGTCAGCTTCATGACTGTGCACAAGGAGGGGAAAAGCAAAGGAAGCCACACCAAAAGCCAAGATGTCACTTCACAGTTGTCTTATAGTGGAATGTGTGTGTATGTGTGTGTGTGTGTGTTGGTGAGGGAAGCGCTGCGGGGGCCAAAATCAAACACAACACAAAGCAGAAAGCAGTGAACAGGTGTCGAGTTTAAAGAGGATCACAGTTGTTGTTTTTTTTAATGATGACAAAAAGTGTTACCAGGTGCTTTGTGTGAGAAAATAAAAACCCACCATATGATGCATGGTGATACACCAAATGTAACAAGAGGCTACGCACACTGCGTTGTCAAAAAACAAAAACAAAGGAAAAGACAAATAAAAAGTCCATGCATCAGCCCCACCATGCAGGCACCTGGCTGGAACTGGGGATCACATGTAGAGGAGAAGAGTGGACAGAATGACATCACACTGAGTGACCTGTGACACACAGATGGACCCTGACTTACTTGGGTGATGAGTGACGGTGGGATAGCGAGCCGTATGGGAAGTTTGTGAACGTGGACTGGGCATGGAGGGAGTTAAAAGATGCAGGTGAAGAGCTGCCAGAGGCGATGAACAGTGAGGATGGGGACTCGGGGCTCCAGTCCCAGGAACTATAAGCAGAACAGGGTCACGTCCCCAGTGGGCAGCAGGAGGGAGAGGACCGTGGATCATACCAGGGCAGGCAGGCAGGATGGTAGTGTACAGAATCAGAGTGGACAATACAGTCACAGACACAGCACGGTGGTGGTGGTGGTGGTAATATTTAGGATGGAGTGTCGGGCGGACAAACGAGCACAGTGGAGGGAGTTTAGGCTCGTAGTTGGTTGAACGCACATGTGAATGTCATTATCTGCTGTCTTGTCTATCATGAGTGGCGTTATTGATGCTGCTTTTTGAAAACTGCCTTCATAACAAGATCATAAACCAATGAAAACAAATCATTCGTCTTTTGTGTTTTTGGAATCAAAGAAAACAATGAAAAATAATGGCTAAACCTGATTAGCTTTGCTAGCGTTAAGACTCATGCTATGATTAGCATGATTAAGGTCACTTCTCTCATTTGCATTTACTGTACAAGCATCAAATAAAACATGTTTTTTTGTGGTAAACAAAATACAATTTTATCAAGTATTTGAGCAGTTTGCAGTGCGAGTGGAGCGCATTTGTTAGAAAGGCAGAACATCGCCCTCTTCAGGCAAGAATGGAGTGGATTGTTGTTGTTTGGGTTTTTTTTGTATCTGGCGTGCAGCACTGTTAAGCCAGCCACTGTTCTGATCAGCACACTGATGCCTTATACTCACCGAATGTCATCCAAACTGAGGCTATTTCTGGAACAATATGCACAAGGAGTTAGTGGCAGGGCACCACGGCCACATACACACCACACCCCCGAGATAGAAAGATCAATTCTTTCACGTTTTAATACACTAAAAAGTGGAACTTTTTCTCATGTTTATATCTGATGCAGCTGCCTTCACGCTGCTATGATTTTTTTCCCCCCTAAAACACATAAATAAACATGTATTTTGTGTTTCATTTGTTTTCTCTTTAGGACACATCATTATACAGAGCTTCTGATTTGACTATGCGCAGACACAAAAAGTTGGCAAAGTGAATCCTACCTGCTCATCTTGGAATTCCTGGCAGGGGACTCTGCCCCTCTGAGAAGCTGGCGGAAGTACTGACGGGAAAGAAAATAAATCTTAATGTAACAGCAATCAAAGAGTGCACATTTTGGCACAATATCGCAGTAAACATTTTGCGTCTAAAGAGCTTTTTTTTGTGCTTAAATAATACCTGCTAATCACTGCTGCTGGGTTTATTTAGGTATGGGATTGGCAACAAAATAGTGTGATATGATTTCCCAGACTCTATTCAAAGTGCATGGCTAGTGGCCTGCTGTGGACAATGGCTCTGCTCTGGTCCACCCAGACGCATTCAATTGAAACGGCCTGTGAAGGGTGAAATTCGGCTTGGCAGTTTGGCATAAAGCCAGCGTGGGCTCATTGACCAGTTGTGCGTCTGGTATTGATGACAGGGCCGGTGGCGGTTGGTTGGCCGGCAGATCGGAAGAGCAAAGCGCAACTGAGTCATCGAATTCCAAATCAGATCTAATTTCAGCGTTTGGCAAATACAGCTTTGTGTGCTATTTGGATATTTAGCCCTCAAATAGGAACGAGGTGATTAATAAATTGGTTTGAGGCATGCGGTGTTGATGCTAACCTCATCGCTGTGACAGAACATGGGAGTGAAAACGTTCTCCAGGAGGGAAAGGACGTGTTCGTAGGCTTCAAACAAGCACCTCATGGTCTGCAGTTTCACCACCTCTGCATACGGGCCCTCAGCAACTGAGGACATTTAAGAAAAACATCACTGTCACGCCTTCTAATAAGAGACATATTCAGGAAAGATCTGGGTCACGTACTGTTGCGTATTTCTTCCACTATAAAGGGGTCGAAGCGGATTTTGTCCACGCTCTCATCCAAGCAGTACGTCTCATAGATCTTCTTCACCTCTTCATGAAGCATCAGCTTCTCTGAGTCAGACAGCTCCGGGCACAGGATCCTGTCATTGAACTCCTCTGAGGAGAGCATCAGTATGAGCATACAGGATGAGTTGTTGAGAAGGAAAAAGAGGGCCTGTTTTACCATATATTGATCCTCATTGTTATATTAATATATAATATTATATCTATAGGACTATTAACAACCAGTCTGGATCAGATTTCTGATCAGAATGGGGGAAACACTCACCAACCGCAAGGCAGAACTGGAGCACATGGACCGCTCCTTCTTGTTTTAGGAAGTTCATGAAGCGGAAGAGAAGGTCTTGCTGCTCTCTGATCTCCTTCAACTCCAGCTTCAGCACCTGATGTGAGAGAGACAGATCACCATCACCATATTCATGCAGGGATTGATCACCACATAATCAATCAAAGCATTTCCTTCTCTATGAACTAAAACCAGTTACTCCACATGCTTGCTGAAACGCTCCGCGCATAGTTTTACACTTTATATTATTAGAGATATTAACTAGGAAGCTGTGTGTGCAGTTGAGATTTTTGCCTGGTCTGCTGATCAGACTTACCGAGGGCTTTTTGTTTCTTGTATCAGAGTACTTTTGTAGGAAGGGAACCAGTGCTGAAGTGGGTTCTGTGGCCTCTTCAGGCTGTGGGGAAAAGGTAAAGCATGACGCAGCTGCATTATGTATAAAAAAAAAAGAAGAAAAAAATACTTACAGGAGAGTTATCAATGAATATCAGAAGCAAATGATTCACTGTGTCCTGAAATAAAACGAAAAAACGTTTAAACACTGTTTCTCTTTCTGTCTGTAACATTAGAGGGTTTCAGGTGAAAACAGCATGGGGATTCTGCCCTTAATATGTCTACACTCACAGGATCAGCCAAGTAGTCCATTGAAGGAAGGAAGACAGAACCAGCCAAGACTTCTCTTATCAGGAGAGTAAGAGATCTGAGAGGAGAGTGGAGAGATAAGGTAGCAGGAAATGAGAGAGTGAAAGAGTGAAGAGTGATCCTTATCTCCTCCTATGTGCTGTCAGTAAATGTCTCTGTGGCTGACAGTAGAGTATGCTCGTGCTGTCACAGTGTGTTACTGCCTCAGCAGTGACGTACCTGCAGTCTGTAGCTTTTGGTGGCAGGATGTAAGGGAACAGCATCTCCGTCAGCTTCCTGAGATAGAGAAGCTCGTCTCTGCGGCTTCGAAGAGCCATGTGGAGGTCAGGACCGTATTCATCCAGGGCAGCCTGCTGAAGATGTTCTGTGTTCTTTACTATACAGGGGGAAAAAAAACAAACAAACAAATATAAAATGAGTTCTTCTAGATGCACACAAATGAAATGAGTCTCTGTGTGATCTGATCCTTACCTTTCTGTCTGGCTTTGCTAATGATCTCAATGTGCTTCATGGAAACTTTGAGGAGTTTTTTAGTGATTAGTGATGCCACATCCACCTGAGAGAGAGAGAGAGAGAGAGAGAGAGAGAGAGACTTCAGAATAATTCATATCATATCGGAGTGCATTTGAAGATGACAACTTCATATGTCTAACTGTCACCTTCTGAGTCCGGCGAACAAGCACAGCCGCAAAGAAACGCAAAGTCACTCTCAGCTCGTCGACAAACGCCTCATCATCAGTGATGTCCCTGACAGAGACACACACTTCTGTCATTAACATATTCTACCACAGTTAGTACTGATAATAAAAATGTCTCACCTGTACCAGGGATACACAAAATTTTCCAAAACAAGCTCCAGAATCTAAAATTTAAGAAAGGAAATGTTTGGTTATGAGTAAACTTGATTATGTATTTTTTTTGTTTGTTTTGTTTTTAAATTAGAATTCGTGCCCGTATCACCTCTGAAAGGGAAGCATCCACCTTAGATGGAACTTTCAGGTCAAGCCATGGCTGGTAGTTTTCAAGTAACAGAGTAGGTCTATGAATAAAAGAAGAGAAACGACACTGTAAAGCAGGACAAAAGAGAAGCACCTCTGACCACAAGAGGGCAGTGTGAGATTTTCTATAACGTGAGCACACAGGATGCAAACAAAAAGTAAAAAATAAAGAATAAAATGATGCATACAGGTGATAAAGTCACAGACGACATCTTCCCCGCATCCCACAATGTAACCAAAATCACTCACCTGTGCCTTTTGCATTTGATTTTTCCACACACGGCACAGCTGTGTCCCAGTGGAAACAGCTCCTGCTGGTATGACTGGACAACACATACAGTATTGATTAACAACCAGCATCATCCACTGTACTGTGCTGATAAATGTGACCCTTCTCTGATCTGTCACATTCACACAGTTGTACCTCTCTAATCTGTCCATCTGCTCTCTGACCCACCTTGGTTTTTGGTTTGATTGAGACCAAGACGTTTGGCAATAGAGACTCAGGCCCCAATGAGCAGTAGAAAGTGACAACTCCAGCCAGAAAGGACCAAAACACCATAATAATATGGATATATCTACCAAAACAGAAAGAGAATAGTGAGTAGATGAGGGTATGAGGGGTGTTGTTCTCTGATAGTGATAGCTTACCTATTTAAAAGCAAGGTTGACAGCAGCAACAGCAGCAGGAGGAAGCAGAAGACTGGATACTGTCGGCCCAGTTCTCTGACCCGGTCCAGCTTCATCCTGCGCCTTAATTTCTGCAGAAAAACCCCGATGCAGCCCATCCTGCTCCGCCTGCACTATATCACTGTAATAGTAAAGGACGCGGTATGAAGAGCTCCCGTTTATAAACCAAACTGGCTTGTTGTAATGTTATACTCATTGACTTACTGTTAGTATGCCATCTTTCACTGTAGTCCAGTAGCGTCACCCATCATGAATTTGCAGAAAAATAAAAAATACGCAGACTGTCTGTCTGTACGATCACAGGCAGCTGTAAAGCCGCTGCACGATCAGCAGCATCATTTCTCCACAGACACTCACTCTTCTGAAACTGTGCAATGTTGTTGTTTGGATAATGGCTGCGCTCTTCTAGCTGTCATTTTAGGTCCATTGAGGAATAGTGGGTTGCTGCGTGGTTGCCAGTGCTGGAGACGCGTGATGTCACCTCCGCTGCGCCCCCAGCCGCAGCTACTGGCTCCGGTGTTACGCAGGAAAACGCGTCCCACCCCGGTTACGGGTGCGCGCACAGCTAAAACGATGTAGACCGGACTTCTATGCTTGGTAGTTTGTCAGTAAATGAATTATTATTTATTAGTTAGAGCCTTTTTTTTATTGTGTGTGTTTTTATGCATTTTATTAATTTAAACGTGTCTTACATTTATCAGTCTTCAGATTACTCCACATGATAAGCTTTCAGAACATTATGCGTCCTTTGTTTAGAGGTGATAATTGCCTATTGGAGATGTTTTAAAAGAACTAAAGGGTCAACAGTATATAGGCCTACCACTCTGGATTCCTGTGGGGTGCATTGTTTTTGCAGAGCTGATTTTTGGCCCTGTGAAGATTTGCATCCCCTCTTAAATACTTCAGACTTCCGATTTAAAACTATTGAAAAACACGAGGAGGAATTATACTGCATGGTCAAGCTGTAGCTTTGAATGGTCACTGTCCGCTGTGTGCGTTCCAACACGCAGAAATCTGCATCACACCTGTAGTCAAAAATCAAATAAAAGGCAAGTCTATGAATACATGGGGCCTTGGAGCTGCGCTCTGATTCAGGGCGCATTTCAGTAATAAATGCCTGTTGAACAATTAACCCATATAATACAATATAATTTTTACACAAGCGAATGTACATAAAAAAAGATTTATAACATTATTTCCGCTGACTTGGCACCATCAGCTCTGTTGCTATGGTTACCTGCTGAATGAGATTTGAGGTTTTGAGGTTGTTGGACCACAACTTTTCCGGTGTTTGCCAGCTAATTTAATGTAATTAATCTAATTACACCCACCTCCATAATCCTACAGCTCTATCTATGTCTGATTGTCTAGTATTCTAAGTTAATTTAAACATTTCTTGACCAGCTTCCTCTGCTTTGCTGCTCTTGGGAATGTGCAGTTAAAGTGTTTATGAACACTTAATCAGTGTTGTTTTCTTCTTTGGTTTATATCTTATCTTGCAGTTCTTTCTTTCACAGGCCTTTATCTGAACTTCTCTAAAAATATAAATGCCACACAAGCAATTGCTTCAGCTTTTCTTTTCACTGACAGAAAGAACTGAAATTTAAGTAGTTACACTGGCACTTAACGGAGCATTTGTCCTTCCTAAACATTTTTATCCAAAGAGTAAGACACAGATAGAAATCAAAAACTTTATTACAAAAATAAGTTACACTCACCTCCATTTTACAGTATAAAACAATTTATTTGCAGGAATGCAAAAAACGTTGTTGGCCACCAACAATAGTTTAAAACTGCTAACATCTTTTTTTCAAAAGGTGGTTGTTATGATTTTATTGAGGGAGTTAACTGTATAGAAAACTGGGATTGAAGAGCAGTTTCCTTTATGCTATAACCTGGAAATAGAAATCATTCACTGCAGTATCCCTTCTACCACTATGAGATGATGATCCCTCACCAAATTGTAGCAGCTAACCTTAGGCACACATGCGCATTGGCTGGGCAATATGGCAATTCATCAATCAAGATTAATTCCAAAAGCTCTTCTACATAGTTGCTATCTTGGGAGGTGTGAAGGGATCATTCAAGATTGACATGATCTTACAAGGAGGGTTGAATTAGGTTCTTTGACATTATTCTGACACTGTTTGAAAATGTGTTATCCATATAAAAGCCAACCCACTTGAATAATACAGTGGCACAAAAGGGACACTGCAGGGCTTTTATTTTTGTTTTTTATTTTTTTTTTTTAATCAAAGGCAGTTGGATGCCTGTGATGTGTAAGCCTTTACAAAAGTAACATTTTCCGAAAAACTATACAACCAGTAACTACATACTCTGAAGAAGCAAGGCGGCTAATTCAGTTCAAAATAGGATAAAAGCAGGGCTTGTTCAGACTCATCATATGAGATTGTTTTGCATGCCCAGTTTGACTGTTTGCAGTCTGCAGAGCTGCAGCTGAAATGACTATATTACATTAAGTACATCGTTTTTGCGCTGCAGCTCTTGTGCATATTTTGTATGAAAACAAGCCCTGCTTTCATCAATATAGTTTCCCTATTTACAGTACAGGCCGGGTAGTTTAGTCCTCTGTACTGAGGTAGTCAACCAACCCTTTAAAGACAAGTTCTGAAAAGAACCACTTTCCTGGAATGCCTGACTTATCCATGCCAGGTGGGTACACCCTAAAACCCTGCAAATGTTCTCTTTCAAACATCCAGATCAAACAATTAAGATTAACATGGATATTCCGACAATAAAAATTGCGATTAGCACAAAAATATACAATAGCATCAAGCTCCTCTGAGCCACTTCAAACCTAACAACTTAAAAAGTGCAATTTCTTCAATAATTATTTTAAAAAATGGCATGTTCAGGGACAGGGAAGGGGTAGATTGTAAGGGCAATTCATAGAACCCTATATACAGGGCAAGGTACGGGGGACTTGGGGCAAAGAGGCTGATGTGAATATTCAGAATCCTCTGTCATTTCTTTTAAGGTGGCAGTTTCAGAAACAAAAAAATGAGTATAAAAAATACTGGGGGAGGGGGAGATGCTTTTTCTGTAAGGCTGGAATATCATTGGACCTTTGTCGTGCTCATTGTTGTTTCAACATCCATTGCAGCTTACGGTGTAACCCCACACATCAAGTCAGTATCCGCTGTGACAGGTCAGGACCGTCCTCGGCCCCGTTTCCCTGCTGGATCAACAAAGGGAAACACAACATTAGTACTTTGTATTCTTTAGTCAAGTCAGTGTGTTGCCATGAGGGCAGGGCTCAGCTGGCCTCCAAAAAAATATAGTATACTGTGAATGACCTCTGCCTGCTGGCAAACAAGCTGACTGACTGCTTTGAAAGACGACACCTGTCAGGTCACTTATGAGGCCAATAAGCAGGTGTTACTTTTTTCCCCCCAGAGTACCCCCTGACATTTATACCAACATTTCAAGACAATACCTGCACTCATTTCATCCTCAACATTTATTTTGACAAATTAAACCTGCTTTTATTTGCTAAACACCACTAACCTTCATATTCATGTCTGGAATTTTTGCTTTGGATTCTCAGTCATTTTTCCTTTACTTACAACTAAAAGCAAAGAGCAAAATACATGCTACTCCTAAGCAAACATCTGTAAGTCAAGCTGTTTTAGTCACAACGTAATTTTTTTTTGTCTATTCAAAACTGCCGTCAAATTGTACAGGAACACCATTTACCTCTGATTGTTCCAAGGCCTCCTCGCTGGGAGAAGCCCGCTCGGCCCCTTGGTGTAACAGCACCACGGCCCCTGGTCTGACTGGCGCCACCACGCACTCCTCCCCTCGCGCCTCGTCCTCGCCCAGAACCCTGGAAGTCCTCATAGCCGTAGTACGGGTCATCGTAGCCGCCTCGGTAGTTGTGGTAATCATATCCATAGTAATCATAATAGTCTTCATAGCCATAATAATCGGGAGGGTAAGAATATCCTCCACGGCTGCCTCGTCCTCTGCCCCTCGTGGGTGGTGGCATGTGAGGAGGCCCGTAGTAATAGTAGTCATCATACCTTAGGGAAAATACACCAACTCCATATCAACAAATGAAGCTTTATCACAAAAATGTTACCTGGTTTAAAGGTAAGAGGTTTACACAGAGATGGGTATTTAATGAAAGTAGCAGAAAATAAGTATAATTTAAATTGCTTACATTTGTGTTTTAGCGGCTTGTCTTTGAGCTTTGCGCTCTTTCCTCTTCTGGTCGGGTGGCTTGGCAAAGACGATTTCAATGTGTTCTCCTTCAAGTTCTTTACCGTTTAGATCAGCCAAGGCCTGCAAAACAAGTAAAGATAGCATTCAAAGATGCCCTCATAATAAATGTGCATCTGTCCAGTGAACAGGCTATTCTTCTGTACCTTCACTGCACCATCTCTTTCTTCAAAGTGAATGAAGGCATAGTCTTTCAACTTCTTCACTCGCTCAAGCTTGCCAAACTGACTGAAGGTCTTTTCAAGTATCTCCTCTGTAACAGTGCTTGCTAAGTTCCTCACAAACAGCACCTTGACCTGGAAACAGACAAAACGACATTCAGGCTTTTTGTGTGAAAGGAAAGCAGTCCAACTAGACAATGCCTGTCAAAGGTCCTGTGCCTTACCTTGGCCATGACCTCTGGGTCTGGGTCCTCAATGGGATCAGCCCACTCCACGGTGACCACATTTCCCCACACCTTCACCTTGCCACTCATTAGTCGGCGGCGAGCCTGAGCTGCAGTTTTGTGGTCTTCATACTCCAGGAAACAAAAGCCCCGATTCTTCTTCTTATCATCTGGCTGGTGGTACAATATGACATCATTTAGACCCTCTGTAGAGAAATAAACAGGAGAGGCAGAGTGTTAGTGTCTATCCTGCCTTAAACCAATGATTAATGAATCAAAAATGATTTACTTCATGTTAATATAAACTCCCTTCATTTGAGTGAGCAAGCTTTTACGGAAAAAAGTAAAAATAACTATTGTCCAGTCAGATCTTAGCGGTAAAACCATCACCGTAATGTGAATCACTCAAGGAAAGAGTAACTAGATCATCATTTGGACAAAACACAACAGAAAATAATGTGAATTGTGTATAAAAAAAATGCAGAGGAAAAGTAAAAAAAAAAATCTAAAATAAGAATAAAGACTATGCTGACTCACCTGTGACTTTTGCAAATTCTTCAACAATCTGCTCTTTTGTTTTACTCTTGGGGATGGAGCCAACAAACAGTCTATTATTGGCCACAGAGATGCACACTCCAATGTGTTTACCCGGTCGAATTTCATTGTTGTTGCACTGCAGAAGGGTAGAGGATGGTATATGAAACAAAAAGAGGCATGCAGGCTTACATGATACAGCCTGTGACTACCAGCACATGCTTTCCACATCGAAATATTAGTACTAAGTTTACAATAATTGTACTGAGATTGTATATTGTAAGACTACCAATTTCTTTGAGTGTCAGTGGCTGTAAAGACCCATTGTGACACAACCCTTCTGGCTGTACTTGCAGCAGAGTAGACCTACCAATTTGACAGCCTGCTGTGCAGCTTCTTTAGTGCAGAAAGTGACAAAGGCGTAGCCTCTGTTCAGGCCACTGAGAGGATCCATCATCAGGCGTAAATCCCAGATGGGGCCAGCTTTCTCAAAGAGTGGAACCAGCTCATCCTCAAAAAGGTCTCTGGGGATTTTGCCTACAAATATCTGTCATAATGACAGAAAGCAAAGTATTGTGCATAAGAAGACTTTTTCATTTGCAATTTACGGTTAATAGAATTTGGGAAATCATCCAATCAGCTATCAGTGTAACCATGGTTACCTACAGAAAAGAATTAAGTCTCACAATTTGGATAAATACTTGAATGCTCTTGGCCCACAATCTATGACCATAAACGCAATATGTATGCTTTGTACCTCTGTACCAATGGTTGGCTGTGCCCCTGAGTGGGCTGACTCTGGTGGGGGACCACCGTACTTCCTCTGCCCTGTTGTCACATCAAGTGTGTAACCAGTCCTCTCCAGCAAAGCCTAAAAGTCAGACAAAGATGGGAAAAGGAGTTATTGCTTGACAGGTTTTCATGAGCGTGTCTAGTATTCAAGTCTCTCGGTTATAATGCCCACATGCATTTCTGTACATGATGTCCAGTTTCAAAGCAATCCTTAAATATACTCTTGGTTCTCACTTTGATTTTGGCTTCATCTGGTCCTTTATTTGTGTCTGACACTTTGGTCCCTTGTTTCTCTCTCTGTCTGTATGTCTTCATCACGCCACAAAGAAAGGCACTTTTGTTCTGAAAGAAAACCAAACAAGTACAATCACAAAATTAAGCCATTAGAACAACTTTATTGTATAAAAGACTAACAAGCCGTTAGCAACTGTACATCTTGTTGACTAAGACCAATCACAAATAAAAGTTCACACTCATCCATACCTGAACATGTGAGAGGTCGCTGTCCTTGAATTGCAAAAGGACTTGGAGAGCACCTTCCTCGTTGAATTCTTTCAGAGCCTCAATCGCCCGATCATCTAAATCACTGTGTGACACCAAACCTGGAGGTTGAACAACACAAACAAATGGTAATACAGTATTCATTGCAATTTTATCAAATACAAAATTGATACAGTGACTAAAATATCAAATTTTATATTAAAAATACACATTTTAAAGCAGTTCTGAAAAAAAAATAACTTGAAGTGAAGAGTGGGACCAGCTTCAACTACAGCTGTATTCAGTAGTCAGGCTGCACTTTACTCTCCAACCAGTACATTTTTGCAGAACTAATCACAACAGATGTGACAGTGCAACTCGATATGCTAGTGCCCCTCTATACAGTGGCAGGGAGTTTCTAATGAGCCAGTCTGCATTCTCCTCTATGGAGGGGCCGTCACCTGTCCCAGGCAGCCACACACCAGACAGCTGCTGCCATTGTTTCTGCCTCAGTCCCATCTGGCTGAAAAGGCCAGACTAGTAGTTTTCTATATGTGGCTAACCAAACAAGTCCTAAAATGACCCCTGAAACTTCACCATCCCCATACATGCCTGTAAATCTGAGTGAAGCAACAGATATTTCACCTAGGGCTAGCATATGTAGAGATATCTGCACAACACCATTTCACATTGTGACAGACTCCATCAAAATTGGCAAGTGGACAGGCTCATCAAAAAAACTTCTAGGGAGAGGAAATTCATTCGCCCTGACACCATGTGGGGAATGCAAATGCTGCAATCATTTACACATTTTCACACTGGTAATGTGTAATTTGTTATTTTGTAGCACTGCAGTACCCATTTTGGTAGGAAACCACAAAAAGTTGCTTCAGGATCCCAATTCCCCCATTCAAAAAAGGTGATAAAATGACAGTACATGCAAGAAATTGATGAACATAAAAGATTGCATATTACATATGCACGTAGATTCATGGTGCCTTACCTGCTATGTAAATTTCATCTAGTTTTTCAGCAACTTTCTGTGGTAAACCAGCTTCTAATAAAGTCTGGAAGTGCTCAGAATGGGTAACTGCAGCGGAGGTGTCCATTGGTTCTTCTGGACCATTTCCATTAATATGTTCTGTGGCCATGTCTCCAGAAATCTGTGTAAATGCAATGAGCCAAATTAATCCTGGGGCAAGACTTGGGATACGTTCAAGAGAGTGTGAAGTCTCAGACTTGGCAGGTAAATAATTTCAAAAACAAAATGTGTGATTAGTTGCGATAGTGGTCATAGAGTGAATATCATATTATAAAGCACAAGTTATCAAAAATGAGCACAGATAAAGAGATCAGTCATTTATTCCTTCAGTCAGGAGACTTTTCACTATCTTGATTCAACACTTGCAGCTTTCAGCGTGCATGAATTAGAAGCCTCAAAACCTGAATGCTGAATATTGGCAATCAACATGCAACACAGTGGGCAAAACAGACAATGCACATTCCCCACAGTTCAGTTCAACGACATATTGCAAAAACAGTGCAACTGTCAGGTTTATGTCCATGTGGCAGTATTTTCCATTCTGGTGTATTCTGGGCTAAGAAGTTAGAGCCAAGTTTACTTGCTAACGCCTGAATCTAAAGTCATCTTGGTTGCTGCTGGTGTAGAAGCCTTGTCTGCTATGGTCTCCAAATTACATGTTAGCTTACCTTCTCACTGCTGACTTCAGCACAGTCTAGATAGCTGATACACGTGTTCCATCAGAGTGAGCCCCGGTTTCCGGTAACTGACCAGTGAGCAAGTATGCACCCTTTAGCATTTTGTTTATGGACACTACAGCAGCAAATAATGTAGCACTAAGGTAAATACTACAATTATCTTGTTATTGACGAATCCAAAGCTTACGCCCCATTCCCTTGAATGATGAATACTTGGGCAACAACTTGTGCAGAACAGTAATCAAACTGCTCAGTGCTCACAATAGTCTGTCCTGCAACGCTGGACTCAGCAAAATGTGCGCGGCAATCTTTACTTTAGGTCTAAACTTACAGTCTATTAATATTAGCTTAATGATATCGTGCAACCGATCAGTAGCACTGTCTGCTAATCAATCTTATTATATCGGTAAGCACGTGCTTTCTCAGTGGTTAAAGCAGAAAAGCTAGTTAGCTACTTCAACTGTTAAGTTTTTTTAAGTGATTATAAAGCCCTCGCAATTTTTCCTCTGAAAGGTCATCACATTTCTGACAATGTGTTATCCCCCCCCCCCCACCACCTTTTTATGATAATGTTAGATTTAACGGGGAGGGACTAACTCATACACGTTGAAGCTAGCTGGCTAACTAGCGGGCTAGCGCGCACAGCTAATGTTAAGGCAATCAAGCTAACTAGGGACCTTCATCGGGACAATAACATGAGGCGCTAGTATGCATTTTCTATGAATATAGCAACAGTTCCTATGTTACCAAGACACAAAGCATGCCTGTTTGTATGGGAGTATAGCATAATCGCCCATTCTTCGTAATATAGCTGGCTTTTACCTGCTAAATGCAGTTAGCATGCAATGACAATGAGCATGTCAGTTCCATGATCTGTCAAAATGGGCTAGCTTAGGCTAGCATGCTAATTCGAACGGAATTTCAGTGAGGCCATTGTTACAACGTCATTTGTCGGTAAGGACTTTACAAATAGACCAAATACGGGTTTGAAATTAACTTGGATCCAACGAGACGTTGGAAGCTAGAGGTTTAGCCTGCTAGATGCGTGGTTTGTCAACGTGCCGCCACATAAGGAAGAGTCCATTTTCAAAAAGCCGGTCTGGAGAAGTCGTTCCCAACCACCACCAGTTTCCACATTGTTTGAAACAGCACCACACGATTCAGACTTTTTAGCAATCAATTAAGCAACAATCACGTGACCAATTAGAAGCATTCGCCCTACCTGCCGCTGGCACACCAACGTGTATGGTGCTGATTATTTAGGAAGATAAATGTGATATTTAAAAGACAGAAAAAGTGTAAAACTCCCGGCACTGGTCCGGCTCCAGTCATTCACTCTTGATGATGTAAAATGGCTGCCACGTTCACGCCTCGAGTTTTGTCTCGTCGATGGGGTTTCTTGGACAGCCCTGCACGGGCTTGCCTTGTATGCATTTTACAGTGGAGCAGCAGGTCATCCGCAGCATCCATCATTATTACCACCGATTTCACAACAGAACCAACTAATTTCTCGCGGAGAGACTTTTAAATAGAGCAATTTAAGTCATAGTTACGGCTTAGACACTGAACAAAATGAAAAACGCAAAAAAGGATCAAACAAAAATTAGTAATAATTACGTCAAACAATTAATTATAATAATGATGTTTATACATAGCCTATTTTACTATCACTGCAACTGCT
>JAVQJX010148261.1:0-10090 GCA_036025115.1 Ambassis agassizii
TATTAAGTATTCTAAACTCATAGAAAATGAACATGAGTCCTATTTTGTGCTGATAACAAGGCACTAGTCCTCTCCTGTACATGTTGGGTGGAACATGAGGTCTGAATTGGCCTGATCAGACATACTTGTTTTTATAAATGAATGAATGAAACTCTAAAGGGTCATCTGTTGTTGTTGTTTTTTTCTTTTATTGTGTAGTATATTTTAAAGGTGGGAAACAGATGTATGTTCTCTCTCTAGATGCTTCAGAGAAAGCTGCTGCAGGCTGCCTGGTTGTGTAGTCTGTTTGCTCTTCAGGTGCACAGCTGTCCTGAGTCCTGCAGCCAGTGTCCAGGGCCACAAAATGACAAGTGTGAGAAGTGCAGAGCTGGATGGACGCTGCATAATAACACCTGTGTAGGTACTGTGTATAGAGCTATGTTTGTGAGTCAAGAAGTCTTCATGTGCGTCTAAGTAAAAGTGGGAAACGGATGCCTTTTGTTCTTTCAGACGTAGATGAATGTGGCAGTGAGCTCAGTAACTGTCCTCCAAACAATTACTGCATTAATACAGAAGGATCTTTTGAATGCAGAGGTCAGTGCCGTAGAGGCTTTGCAGCATTGTAACACAGTCACAGTCAGAAAATGAATGGTGCCTCTTGTCTCAGGCTGTGATGTGGCCTGTGTGGGCTGTATGGGAAGTGGACCAGCTCGCTGCAGGAAATGTGCACCGGGGTACAGACTGACCGGGTCCAAGTGTTTGGGTAAACACAAATTGCTGTGTGATATTTTTGATTATTTGATTTTTCCTCATGCACCAGTGTGATCTTTAATATTTATTTTTCACAGACATAGATGAGTGCAGTGACCGGGTCCTTGCGTGTCATGGTCTGGATGAGATTTGTACCAACACAGAAGGCTCTTTCCGCTGTGACTGTGCTGAAGGTTTCACCCGCAGGGATGGTGTTTGTGTAAAGAAGCAGCTGCCCAGTAAGTGCTGCTTAAACACAATAGCATATACACAGTAAAAGGTGAATGTACAGCTTCTTTTCTCTCCTCTGCCTAACCTTTGCAGGTGTTCAGGAAAAAGGCCTGTTTGAAGACATCCAGGACGATGAGGTGGAGGTGCTGCAGCAGATGTTTTTTGGAGTGGTGCTCTGTGCTCTGGCCACACTTGCAGCCAAGGGAGATATGGTGTATACGTCTGTGTTCATGGGAGCACTGGCAGCCATGGCGGGTTACTGGCTGTCTGACAGAGGAGACCGTTTGATTGACAGCTTCCTAAAAGGACGTTAAAGCTCCAAATGTGAAGGTTTCACGCTGGTTTCAGATATTATTTTACATGATTTGAAGCAGCCAGATTAGCGCTAGCAGGCTTTTATAATAGCTTTATATATACACATGTACTGGTATGTGCTTATTTGCTGTGCTGCTTGAAGGTTTGTAGAGTTTCATACAGGGTAATATCTAAGCAGCTAAAGGTCTTTATTGGCTAATGTTAATGTCCTGTCTGCTGTTTGCTAACCTCATGTGGACAAACCAGAGGGGTTTTCTATATTAATGCAGAAATATAGAAACTTATACAGGTTCTGAAACATTCAAGCAGCAGCACTGAAGCCCATATGTTTATGCTCTGATTCAGTACTCTGTATTCATGTAAATGTTGTAATGTAGACATTTTTTCCACACATTTTAAGATATAAATACTGAACTAAAATACTGTATGCCTTTTTTTTTTAAAAGCTTCACAAAAAGTAAACAACCAGTTAATATCTCTTATGTGTTTGTGGGGAACAACTATTTTTAACTTAGAGAATGACAAACAAAGACAGAAAGAAAGTCACCTTTATTTTGATGGATATAAACAAGCTGGCCAACACTCAATAGTAATATTCTGATACAGCACATACAATAGCAAACTGGGGCACTGAGGACAGCCTCCTATAGTTTAAAAAACAAAAAACATTACAGAGTATCCATGCTTCATTCAAAACTTGCTCAGTCTCACTTTTTTTTTCTATAGGGACTTTCTCTGATAAATTTTTTAAATAGATTTTTCCTCATGTGCATTCATAACATAGACACACACACAGTCATAAAACATTTCAGCTATGCGCGCGCACACACACACACACACACACACACACACGCACACACACACACACGCACGCACGCACACACACACACGCACACGCACATCTCTCTTTTCTGAATACATTTACACCAGCAATCCCAAAAACATGCTGCACTCACAAAACTGCACAGGCTGTCTACTAAGAGGGACACAGTAAGTGAGACACACACATCACTCTCAAACACAACATCACACCGTCACAATGCACGATGCAGATGCAATGTATGTATGAGGAATTTAATGTATGAGGAATGATGCGTCATGGGAGATTAGCTCACGTTCGCACAAATAATCATTCAGCATGCTGGACACACATTTAATTTGTTCCTAGGTCTTTACTGTACAGCTCAAAACATTTACTTATACAAATAGTACAGTCTCAAACTGGCATATTCAAATAAGCTCAAACAATAGAAAAAATAAAGCTTAACATAAATATGAAAAAACAAAATGAGGAATAAAAAAGTAAACTCAATTTTTGTTCAGTCAAACAATGTTTTCTGGCATTGGTCACAGTGATTTGTTTCATCCAAAGTTTTCAGCAACAAAACAGTAAACGAAAAAAAACAACAAAGTGAAAATGTATGTTAGGCTTTTCAGACTTTTTTTTTTTTTTTTGAAGGCCTTTTGAAAATTACTTGTGAATCTGCAGGCTTTCAACACAGCTGCTGCTTCTAGGCACAGATGAAGCCTCGCCTTCTAGACTCACACCAAGTGCGATGTCAGTCATACACAACTAGGATTAGTCTGTAGTCTAAACCTAGGAAACCAGCCCCAGCCTCTAAGCCTCAGTGTCTCCTAAACCTTTTTTTTTTTGACACAACAGTAGAGACATCACTCTGCATAGAGAACAGGAGATTATCCTTACATCATCACTTCCAGTTGGCACGTTATGTAAAAATCAGCATGCATGGGCACAATTGAAATGTTCAGTGTTATCTACCATGTAAATTATATATGCTATTTCATGGTAGGAGAACTCCCTACTTCAAGTATTCAGTATATAAGGACCTGAAAATGGAGGATTAAGTCCCTCCTTGGTGGTGAAGTGAGAGGATTTTTTGCTCCTCTGTCTGTTTGCATTGTCTTCTCATAAAAAAAAAATCAAAAAAAAATCAGGACCTTTATCGTAACATATGTAAACACCACACAATCTGTTGATTCTTGGTCAGTGACAGGAGCTGTAAAAGTTCACGTAGGAAGCAGATGATGCATGAATCACCTCAGTTTGTGGAAGAATGGGCAGACGCAAAGACATTTATATACAACAACCAACACTTGGCGAGACACACAGGCACTATGAGGAGGGGAGGAGGAGGAGTAGGAGGAGGAGGTGGTGGGGATAGTAACAGTCTATTTTTCCACTATGCTGTAATGATGCGTGTCAGATTTTTCTACGTATTCAGGTCACATACATCAACCACTTCTGTTCACGAGACGACGACAAACACGCGAAAGAAATGCATCCAGACAGAGTCACTCAAACCTTCACTCAGATGTTAACTGTGATAGTCCTCACTCACAAGTGCAAATCCTCTGACTGCTGAGAGCAGCAGATGTAATCTCATTGCTACCTGTGTGAGCTGCAAAAATAATTAAAAAGAAACACGTTCAACACCACAGGCAAAGTGGTCTTCAGCTGAGTTGTTTTCACATTAAGAAAGGAATGTAATAATGTCATCTTCTCTCAATAGATTTCTATACTATTCTTTTATTTCCCACAAACTACTCTAAAGCTCTTATTATTATTCATTTTTTTTACTTTTGGGCTGTCCTCTATTTTCAGACAGGGAATGTTAACTTTGCTGCTGAGGGAGAAAAATCACACCACTCAATGCTCTTTAAATAAGACATCTCTCTGACCTCCAGCCAGTTAGAAAAATAACCACAAAGAAGAAAAACATATAGTATCTTTGTCAGTTTGAAACAATTTTCTGACCACGTATAGACACACTCTATAGATTTCTCTCTATATGTATATAATATATGCATATCTATCATATATGTGTACAGTTTTATTTTTATTTTTTTTTGTACGAGGCACAGGCCACCTTGTTGAGAAGGAGAAAACAAGTCACTATGATCAGGGAGGTCACACAGACTACTGCTGGAAGAGTACAAGGGAGAGGGGAACAGGAGCATACTGTCGTTCAGAGAGTGATACAAACAGACCTGTAGGGAAAACATCTATAGGACCTGGCCTTCACTTCTATAATAGCAGTGTTTCTGAGGAAAATCATTTGTGTGTATATGTGTGTGTGTGTGTGTGTGTGTGTGTGTGTGTGTGTGGTTCTGGCTGCTCACAAAGCCATCTGTCATTGTCAAATCATATGTACAAAGCAGTCTTTTTCAGTTGTTTGTAAGCCCATTGTAGGATCAAGTCCCTCCTACTGTAAAAGGACTAAAAGATGCTCTTGACCAGGTCTTCTGACACCATTTAGTTTGAGCACCAGCAGAAGCACCATTAGTAAGAATTCCTGCGACACAGAGGAGGTGCATAGGTGCATAGTCTCAAAAAATAATCGGATGAGATTTTTTTCTGACCACTCTCTTGGCCGCTCTGATTGGACGGTTAGATTAATAAGGATGGGAAATAAAAATGCATTCACTCTATGTTCACATCTGCATAGATTGATTCTTTTTTTCTTTTTTTTTTTTTGACTACTTCTGATTAAAATGAGGTAACATGAAGCGAAACGTGGATGGCAGCCACAGACCGAGAAAAAAGGGGCCCTGCTCATACACAGGACTGAAGGCCTCCTATCAGGCCAGATCGAAGCTCTTCTTTTTGCCAACAAGAAATGACAACAAAAAAAGTCACTTGGTGTATGTGTGTGGAACATACCACTAAAGGGACATGCCATCACCACTCAGACAGGCGGCTGTCTAGAAATGGACGGTGGAATGGGAAAACAAAATGGACTCTGAGGGTCATGACAGCCAGGTAGAGGGGTCAGATGTCACCAGGTGGGTCAGAAGGGCAGTGAGAATCCATGACTGAGTCAGGTGGAGGAGCCAACCAGAGTTAGATGAGTCAGTCAGGCAGGTGAAACAGAGAGCAAAACAACCAGAGAGTGGGTAAAATACTGGGCCAGCACATGGGATCAAGAGGGCGTTGATCAGCAGATGACAGACAGGTGAGGTGACCTCTGTTAGACCTCTGATGCAGTGCCGCTATGTTGATCACCTGTCCAAGCATCAATCTGGAAATACTCAACATCAGTCTCTTCTCATCTGTGTTGATCTGTGTGTGACGGGACATCTATTCCCAGCTCACACAAAGAAGAAGTCCCCCGTCACCTTGAGCAGGACACAAAACAATATATAAACATCAGATTTAAAATCTTACTTTTACTGTCTAAAAAAATGATTTTAACTTAAATGACCTGCTCAACTGTCCATCTCCATGCGTGAGCTGCACACCTGAAGGCTCTCTCCTCTTCCTCAAGAAAAAAAAAAATTCAAAAGGTCCCATTGGTGAGTATTGACTGAGTGGAGGTAATAAATGGTTGTTTGGGTTGTGTTTCAACATGATGCCTTGGCTGTGCTCCTCTAGTAGTGACTGAATCATCTGAACGTGAGAAATAACACCATCCACAACGTGTCAGGATAAAAGCTGCATGGTTTGTTACACAACATCCAGTCACTGCACTCGATCAGGAAATGAAAAATGAAAGAGTCTTTAATAGATCTCACCCCTCAAAACAACATTAGAGCTTTGGTTGTCACAGCAAGGATTACGCCCAGATGCCCTCCTCGTCATCCTGTCGCAGGAAGAGACCAAAAGGAAACACTGCTGTTAAAAAGTACCACAGATACGTGGGAGAAAAATAAGCACACTTAAAAGTGCTTAATCCTCTTATATGCTCTTGATAAAGAAAATAAGAACTCTCTGAGAACGCCTCTTATTATGAGGAAGGTTTGTGTTAGAAATTATCAATACACATGTACTGTACTGTTGTCATTTTGTCTGATAACACTCTTACCTGGTCTGGGGCGGGCCGGTGACCGGCGTGTGGTGGTCCTCGGGCTGGCCCTCCACGATGGTGAGGTGACGGGTGACGTGGATGCTGACCGTGGTGTGGGTGCTGGGGATGCTGAGGGTGTTGAGGGTGCTGTGGGTGCTGCGAGTGTTGAGGGTGTTGAGGGTGTTGAGGGTGCTGTGGATGCTGTGGGTGTTGGGGGTGCGGTCCTTGTTGTGGAGGCCCGTGTTGGTGCTGGGGGTGCGGGTGCTGTGGTGGAGGATGTCCATGTGGGTGCTGTGGAGGATGCTGGGGGTGCTGTTGGTGAGGGTGCTGGGGCTGCGGAGGCCGTGGGTGCTGTTGGTGTTGGGGAGGGGGCTGGGGGTGCTGAGGGTGCTGTGGGTGTTGTGGATGTTGTGGGTGCTGTGGGTGTTGTGGGTGCTGAGGGTGTTGCGGGTGGGGGTACTGGGTTTGTGGCTGCTGTGGGTGTGGGTGCTGCTGAGTGGCCTGCGGGTGCTGCATGTGCTGTGGGTGTTGTGGGTGTTGTGGGTGCGGAGCGTGTGGATATGGAGTCTGTTGGGTGTGGGGAGGGTGGGGGTATTGGGCCTGGGGCTGAGGCTGAGCGTGAGGAGGCTGAGCCTGAGGGTGGTGAGGACCATGTGGATGATACTGCTCGTCCTCATAGTTGTCAGCGATCAGCTTCATCCTGCTTTGTGTCTGTAAAGAGAGGGAGAGGTACGATGATCTACAGCAAGAACATTAATCATTCACAGTGACAGCTTACAGTGCAGACCAGACACACCAAGCTGAGGTCAGGAACTAGTTCTGGTGAGGCCTGCCTGGTGTGTGGTAGCAGGGGGCAGGAGTTTGTATTTCAAAATTTAAAGAGGTGACCAGAGCTGTTCCAAACAGAGCTTATCCACTCTTCATGGCAGCCTACTGAAATTCACATAGAGTCCTCATAAGATTATCCTCCATGAATTAGAGAATAGAGCTGGATGGCTACAAATATTTATACTTGCTTCTTTAACATATCTTGTATGTTCTTCTATGTTAGTTTTCCAGTATTAATTATATATCAAGACTGAATAAAAAGACAATGACAAATAATGTTGAGGTTCCCATAGTAAATGACTTGATGGACATGATATTTTGTCTATGTATGTCATTTAACAAATCAAAATCCTCAAATTTCGATATGTAACATTACTGAAGCCTCTCTGGGCTGAGCTGAAACTCAGCTCCTACCAAATGCCATAAAATCAGCTCTGACTCATTCAGCAAACTGCAAGTTTTGGGAAAAGTTCCAAAACTGAACTTGCAAAGTCACCATATATGTTTGTGGCAACCCTGTAGATGAAATGAAAAAAATGGCTCGCTGCCTTGTGCAGATATATATTTCACTTTGATTAACATCGGCTGGCAAGCACAGAAAGTGCAGAGAGACGTTTCTTTGACATGGTGCTGCAGTACTAACGTGTTGTTTGAGCTGGTGCATCAGTTTGTCCCGCTCCTTCTTGAGGGCCAGCACCTCGTCCTGGGTCTTCTTTTTATTAGAGGCAGACAGTTCCAGCAGTGCAATGTTAGCGTCTTTCTCACTGATGGCTGCCAGTAGGGCCTGTTGTCTGGAAGAAAAAAAAACACACACACAATTGAATCATCAGCACATCAATGTCAGAAGGTGTCTGTGTGCAATTAATACTACTTATGGCCAGACCCTAATGTTAAAGGCCAAATGATAACAGTCAAGGCTCTTAAACATCAGACTCAAGACATCAGATTAAAGGAACATTTTGAGAAACTAAAGAGAGCTACTTCGACTTGCATAAAGAAAATAACTTCACATGCCATGCTGTGGATACTCATTTCTACTGAATTACACTTTGTTTCATAAATATTGGAATCATTTTTTTTTTTTGGCATTTCACATGAAACACTCAAGTTGTGAGCGGAGTCAGCTTCTGACTGGAGCGTGGCAGCCTGCTGATAGAAGCACTCTCTGCTCAGATACAGTCACATGCTACAAAAATGACATGTGAATATCATATTAAAGAGACCCAGAGCCTGACCTGAGCAAATGCTTGAAGCCACAGCTAGTACAGTGGCAAGGAAAACTGCCCTTTAACAGGAAGAAACCCTGCCTGATCACAGGAGGAATAGTATAATATTTGAAGTATTTGATTTTGTGGTGAACTTTTCTGTAAGTTAAAATTTATGATTCTGCGCATTAACCATAATCACAGAAAAACAAGTGAATTCATAGTGAAATTAAACAACACTCACTTCATCTCCAGGATCTCCTCCAGCTGTTTCCTGCGCTCTTGTCTCATGTTGGTCAGGTGGGTGTCCCTCTCCTGCAAAGACTGCTGTGTGGACAACAGACGCTGCTTGGTGGAATCCAGCTCCTGCCTCGTCCTTTCCAGCGTGTTCATCAGCTCCTCCAACTGACAGGCACATTCATTCATTAGCTGAGTGCAAAAACCATCGAGGGTAAAACTGTCTCAAGAGTAAATCATCACTTTTAAGTGGTGACCGCCGTCTATAGAGCTGTCCTTACGAGGGTCCTGTCCCAAACCTTTCTTGTCTCCTTGTGGTCCCAGCTTGATGTTTGAACCTTTCTTGCTTTGGTCTTTGCCGCCTTGTCTGTAAATTCACAAGATTGCAAGAACATTTTCATGCTAGTCATTCATTTTATGGAACAAAAGTCATGTGAGTTTCAACGTGAAATACAAACAAGCATGGCTACGGCTTCATGGGTGACCATGTCTAGAGCATTTTGAATGAATCTCCTTTCAAAATAGTTCCGGTCATGAGATCAGCATGAGCATCACAGATGAACTGAGAGCTTCATGTTAGCATGACACAGCTGTGATAACTCAGGTTTAATCACTTAGACAGGGGAGGATGGATATACAGTAGGTACAGATGGGGTTACAATGGGAGGAGGGTAATTACTTACCTGGGAGCTAAACTGTAGATGAGGAGAGGAAAAAGTAGACAAGGAGGTGATGATAGGACAAGTGAAGTAGACATTGGATGCAGGAGCGAAACAGGAAAAAGTAAAGAAAAAAGAAACATTAGAACCAGAACATAAAAAAACAATCACAAGAAAAATAATATTGTGAACCCAGAGGAGATCACGCTGTGTTCATTGTCAAACAACATGGGAGATTACAGAGGCGCCTGTGACAGTCACTGCTCGGCAGCCTGACACAGCGAATGCAGGATGCACCTTCTCTGTAAACATGAAACCATGTGCATCTGCTCCCAAGCCTGGGAGTGGCAGACATGCAGTCAGACAGGCAAATATTAGCAAAAGAAGACAGGGAAGAGGAGGACAGGTTTGAGTGCCGAGCAAAAGGAGGGGATTGATCAAGTGGAGTTGAGAAGGAGAATCAGCTATGGGATGCAGGATTGTTCAGACAAGAAGAGACCCGACTGAACAGGCACACTTCAGGACCGAGGGTTCAGTCCGGACCCTACCTACTACAGCACCTCACACTGAGCGCGAGTAGACCTGGAGCACTGCAGCTCTATTCACGCAGGCCACTAGGCTGATCATTTCCCTTAGTGCCTGGTAGAGCAAGCTAGGCAGGGTGAGTTGGGAGGGAGAGCAGGAGGGGTGGGCACTGGGAAAAGACCACTTGAGAAGATAGGAGGTGTTACTGGGATGAGACTCAACACTACACCTGGTGCAAGGGTGAGTTAGAGAGGGTGAGGTGGGCAGATGGGTGGCTGGAATGAGAAGGGGGAAGCGTGCTCATGGCAGGAGGAGGCCTCAGCTCTAATGACAGACACTTCCTACCACAGTGAGCTACCACAAAACAGCCACAAACTGACACAGATCTGATGTGTGTATGAGTGTATGTGAGTGTTAGAGTGCAAGCTAAGGACATAAAATGAACAGAAATAAGAAGGGAAAATCACACCAGGGGGGAAAGCTGCTAATAACACAGCATATAGTATTATTAGTACTCAATATTGACAGTAAAATTTGATTGTTGAATCCTTGGTGT
>JAVQJX010148484.1:0-16024 GCA_036025115.1 Ambassis agassizii
TGAATTAATGTAGACAACAACAACGTAAGTAACATAAAAAAAAAACGCACAAAAGGATGGAGAAAAAAAAATGCCACAAAAAAGAAAAAATGTGTTACGTTGCTTTGGTCTAGTCACAGTGGCTACATTTGAAATAGATATTTGTCTAAATAAAAGACAATGTCACTCTGTTATACTATTTAGTGTTTTACATATTTACACAGTAATTAATGAGAGCAGAGGTATGAGGGAAATAATGGTTCTGCAACACCTGTGCTTGTCTGCAATATGTTGTGAGTAAGTAACAGTCTAAGTACGGTTAAGTGAAATGTTGGAAAAAACACCTTAAGTCACTTCCCATGGCTTTCCTTTAGCATCATATGCACAGTGTGGACCTTTTACATGGTGGCAGAGACAGCTCACTGCACCACAACTTTAGAAAATGCACACAAGTAGACTAAACGCCTACAAATTAAGAAAAAGTGTTTACATTGTTTAGGGTCCTCTGGAAATATTACCATTTGCATTTGAGCAAGTTGCATTTGAAGTGTAACATTAATGGAAAAAAAAACTTTTATTTTGACTGATTGCATTTGTTTTGTTCAGCCGCAGTGCATTGACCTCTCTAAGCCACTGTACTGTCCTTTTTAATATCTCTGAGAACACAGTTACTGTGGCAATGTCAGGCAAAATAAAACCTGATCAAATATACTGATCAAATATTCTGAAAGGACCGGATTTCCATGTATAGGAAATATAACACTTTCTCGGTTTGACCTCTTGAAGAGGTCTCTCAGAACGGTATATCTCATGCATCTATAAATGAATGACAATCATGACGACATGGATCAGTTTGTGATATTATGATACTGATAATCAAGTGAAAGATCAATCAAAATGGAAGAGGCCAAAAATATGAGCTCCTCTCTGTGACATCACCTGCAACGTTTGGTCATTAGTATTCCACAAAGATTATACAATGTAAACATTACATTTTCATGCATTACAGTATTAGGTGCACTCTTCTGCGCTGCCGCCTCCATTTGTAATTGATCCATCATTTGACATATTGGTATGTGATATACATTAACCCACACTTAGTATACCAGTACTACAACAAAATATCTTCAGGTGCTATATATAAAAAAATATACACATCTCCTTCTTTATATAGATTTCCTTTTATCTATTAATCCTCGATATAGACTCTTTTCAAAATAAAGGTTCTCAGCAGCCCACTTTACCACCATGCTCAGTGATACACACAGCCCTGCATATACTGTGAGAAAACAACATGCTCTTCACCGGCTTTATATATTCATGGCCTCAAAAGAGCTACTGCATCGACATCCTCTGATCTCACTGTAACCTGAACCAGCTTCTTCTGAAATCTCATATAACAAAGACATGCAGACATGCCGGTCTCACTACCTGTATAGCAGTCAGTGAAGTTTACAGTCTAAAGGGGAAAAGGTGGGAGCGGGGAAGATGTTGTGAAAGTGTTGCTACATAAAAAGCTATTTAATGAGAGTGAAAGGGAATAAACACAAACTCTGAATAAGCATGCCTCTAGTTTGAACACTGGCTTAAAATCTCACAAACCAAACTGAGATATTTTTAGTTTAATGATACCAACCTTAGAGGTGCAATTATAAAAATAGACAGAAAGAGACAGAGAAGGAGTCCATGCTATGGTCCGCTTCCTGTAGTGCTAAATATCTATAAATGTTCATGTGCTGACACATCGATCGAGTCTAACAGTGTGACTGTTGGTGGTTTAAGAAAGCACGAGCAGAGTTCAAATAAAGCATTTCCTCTGAGCCCATGGTTTCTGTGTCCTCTCTGGAAATGAGGATCCATAATTATGTAAGTGAGCAGGTTTGTGGTAATTTGCTTCATAAGGAAATGCTTGTGCAAAATAATAACATGTTTCATAAGGTGAGAAGATTCAACCACTTTTACTGCATTTCTCTGAAGTCACAACTTCTTGAATACTTCCAAAAATGAACAGCACAGAACAGCAGCAAGCAGTTGTTACCAGACATACAGTATTTGCAGGTGGAGGACTCCTGCTGTGGTTGTTTGTGTTGCCGGTGAGCTTGTTTGAGATGGTGTTTGGACTGCTGTCATGATGCATGAACATGCTGGTGGCCGAGTGTTCAACCTCATGTGCTACTAAAAAAAGTTGTTTGACCAGATTGATCTGCCTGTACTGTGTGTTGTTTTTGTTTTGTTTTTTTGCTATATGTTCCCATTGATTTTTCAATACCCTGATCATGAACGTGTTCTGAGAAAAGAAACACTTTTTTCACTGCTTTTGCTCCCACAGAAGGAAAGAAGTCTTTGTGCTGGCTTTATTGTGGAATAAAACTCCATTTAAAGTGCCATAGGAGACACCTTACAAGGATTTATAGGAGTAAGAATGCACCAGTAACGAGTGGTGAGGCCTCCCTCGGTGGTCCAGGTAAAGCCATGTTGAACTTAGTGCAGTATTTGGCCCGGAGTTCAAAGTTTGGTTAACATCTTTTGTAAGTTATGATTCAATGTTTTTGTGCACATATTACTGTGAGAGTGTGTTTAGATCTCGGTGGCAGTGATTTCCTCAAAGTGGATGTCATTGCTGCCACTGTGGACCTCATAATCCTCCATGTCTCTGCTCTCAAGCTCCAGACTCAGCTCCCTCATCACTCGCTCCAGGTCGCGGTTGCGACGGTACATCTGAATGTAGTTCTGCTGCAGCTGCTTCTGGTAGCGAATTACCTGTAACAAAGTAAAAAAAAAAAACAGTATGTAAGTAAATCAGTAAGAAGGACAGACAAAGCAAGATTGAACTTTACACCGAGGCATACTTACCTTTTCCTTCTCCTCCTGCCACACCCTCCTCTCTTCCTCAAATCGTGACAATTGCTCCTCGCTGGTCCTCCTCTCATACATGAGTTCTGCCTTCAGCCGATCCACCTGAGAAAGACAGAGAGAGAGAGTGTTCGGATACTCCTCTGTCTAATTGCCATCACTTCTGTCTGTTAAAGCTAAAATACCTGTTGTCTGAGTCCCAGCACCGTCTCAGCATTCTGCCTCTGTGCCTTGGCTTCATCACTCTCTCCTCCCCACACTAAGTGAGTCTCATCTCCATCACGGTACATGGAGGGACTGGGACCGCCCCTTCCTCCTCTGCCCTGTTGAATGGAGAAGCTCATGCACTGCCCCTTCATGGTGCCATTCCCAGACATAGAGTGGCTGGACAGGGCGTCACGGAGGCGGGACAACTCCTCCTCCAGACGGCCCACTTTTTCCCGGAGCAGCTCGGCTTCACTCTTGCGCCTCTGGAGCTCGTTTTCACAGACTTCAAGCTCCAGAGATCGCGTTCGCAAGCCAGTTTGGGCCTCCTGGCTTCGAGCCTGGCTTGCCTGCAGTTCAGAACGAGCTTCTCTCAGCTGCGCCTTCAAGACCACTATGTCTCCAGCCTTCTGGCTGAGCTCTGACTGGATCTCCTTCAGCTGCTGCTTCAGGAGGGAGATTTCTCCTGACTTCTGACACACCTGATGGAAAACAGGGTGGCTGTTAGGGGACAAACTGATTCTTCTAGGATTATTTAATAGTTAGTAAACAGCACACAGACATAGAACCGTTAGGACCTGTAATCTCTTGCCTACCTCCCACTTTGTCTCTTCCAGCCGTGGCCCCAGCTGCGTCTGCTCCCTCTGGATGGTGGCGCACCTTCTTTCCAGCGTCTCTTTGTCCTGCAGCAGAGAAGAGAAGTCCTCCTGAAGCTTCTTCTTCTCTTGCTGTAACTGGAACACCTGACAAAAGACAGACATGCATATATTCAAACTGTCAAAAACTTAAATGTTCCCAAAGTGCCATATTTTGGAATACAGGGATTTCATTTTTAAATACCTGTAACTGCAGCACTTGCTGCGCTCTCTGGGCCTTCTGAGAGGCCTGCTTCATCTTAGAGGAACAGCTCTGTCTCAGCTCCTCCAACTCTCTTTCACAGCGGCGCTGCTTCTCTTCATACACCTTTCAGAGATAAAGATATGAGCAGACATCACTTTAAGTTATTTGACATTAAAAAAAAATGCTTCTCCCTGCAGTGAGGCAGCCTCACCTGGCAGATGGCAGCTTCATTCTCATCCAGATTCTCTCTGAGCTGCTGCAGCTCCAGGTCTCGCTCCCTAAGCTTCTCCTCCAACTCCCTCACCACTGCCTCGTAGCCTTCCACAGGTGGCGGCGAGTGGCCACAGGATCCGCTGTCTGACAAGGGCTGCCCGCGCCCACTTAGCGACCCCGAGCCTGTGCTCTTGCTGGAGGAGGAGCGTCCACTGTCTGAGTTACTGTGACCGTGGCTCCCATTTACACCTGAAGTGTTCCTGACCAGGCCTGCCACAGGCTCCAGCTGGCCCCCAGAACCAGACCCAGAGCTGGAACCCTCACTGGGCGCCAAACTGTAGCCTGTGCTGCTGTGAGTCGGCAGACTGGAGAGGGAGTTCCTCCCTGAATCTGACATGGAGCAGGACTGGCTGCTGCGAGCATTGCGACCCCCGCTGTAGGAGTTACGCTTCCCTTCAGAGCAGGAAGCGCTGCCTCCTCCATTACTGTTAGTACCGCCAGCACTGTTGGATCCTGCGAGGGGCAACAGGAGGTTGAGGCTGGCCTGGCTCTCTGACAGGCTGCTGCCTCCTGGCCGTGGCGAAAGGTACTGCACAGAGTGACGATTTTTGGGCACAACAGGTTTGAACGCGGTAGGACGGATCAGCACTTTCTCCATATTCTGAAAGTACAAAATGAACACAAAAAAGAAAAAAAACAGCATTAGTGGCTGATAAAAGCTAAGCCGCATTAATTAGCAGCGGCTGAATAAAAGTCATTAGAGAGGGGTGAGTGATACGCTGGCAGGTCACCTCACCAGGCTCTGATTAGTTTGATTTGGTTTAATTGATATTCATGGGCTTCATTAAGCAATTTTCTTAATGATATTCCAATCGTGTAGATGAGAGAGGAGAATGTGAAAGAGGAGAGGACAGAGGAAATCTGATTAAAGGGCAGAAAAACAGGAGGGGAGTGGAGGAAGAGCTACAACAAAGACAGACGCAGGGGGGGGAGTGTCTTCTCTTCGGTAAGCATTTTCCTTAATGGTCTTCCTCAGGGTTCACTAAATACGTCAGGGGATGTAAGTGAGCTCTGACACTGATCATGATGTGTCTGCAAGGTGAGTAGCAGTCAAATGATCCATCTGAGCCTGTCAGGCCAGTGATTAAGCTTATCTCTGGATCGATGGGAATAAATAGCCAATTAGACAGCTGAGGCAATCTGCTGTAAAACATGTCAGACAGCAGAAATGCTCATGTCTGCGTAAGAATAGCATGAGAACGGGATGTACTCAAAGAAAAAAAAACCTTCTCTCTGATATTTTAATGTCCCAGCACAGTAATGTTGAGCTGTAATAGGAGAAGCCATTGTCCCATAAATATCAGCAGGTCAAAGGTCATGGTCAGTATTCTGTATCATGCTGACAGGCACTTAAAGATTTCCTGTGATGTAATGTTTCACTTTTATGAACCACCTTTACTCCAAATGCATTTCACATACATAAAACGGAGTTTTGAAGACATATGTTCGTCATTCTGCCACTACAGTCTTCTCCTCACCTTCTCTAACTGCCCGGACACTGGGATGAGTTTGGGAGGAGGCCCACCAATGTTGCCATTCAAAGTCCTGTTGTCCCTTTGGTCTTCCGAGTCACTGCATGGGCTTGCCGCTGTCAGCACCAGGTTATCATTCCAATCTCCAACCACCACCTCATCACCCACATACCCAATGTTCCCATTACAGCCACCACCTACTGCTCCAGCAACAGTCCCAGCTGTACTGGCCCCAGCAGAGTTTCCAGGCCGAGGATGCTTCTTAGTGGGCAGTGGCGGAGGCAGAAGCTGCCCCTGTGTTTGGTTGCCGACTAGCAGCTGCTCCAGAGAGCTCCCACTGCGGAGCGTGTTATCCTGAAGCCGGAAACAGCTGGTAGCAGGCGTGGAGCGGCGTGGCTTAGTGGTGAATTCACTGGCAGCCCGACAGTGTCTCTCCTGATATGTCCGGCCTGATATGAGGCTGCTGACAGAACCCATGGCTGAGTCTGAGCCACGGGGCCCACAGGGGCCTGAGCCAGGCGGGGAGCGGGACGATAGCGGCCTGCACTGCTGGACGTCAAGACCTGGATTGGGGTGGTCACTCACGGTCACAGGTAGTGTCTGAACCAGAGCCATGGCAGCCTGACGGCGTCAGACACACCACACAGTCTGAGGAAAGAAGAAAGTTAAAAAGTAATGTTTTACTTGATGCTTATTAAGTCATAATAACAACATAAACATTGAAAAAGGATGGCAACAAGACAAAGAAGAGGCCTCTGCACAGAGCTGTGGGGAAACCAGTGTTCATCAGACATGTTCAACAACAAGTTCACTCAGCACAGTTTACCAACAGAGGTTACATTTTCCTGCCTTCATTTTTTAATCTAAAAAGATGCAGCTCTTTAGCACGGACTGCTTGTAAGTGATTGAATCATGCAGGATGCACTTTGAGTCATAATTTAATATCATTACCCATTTACTAATTGAAAAGTATTAGCTTTACTTTATAAACATATTACAATTAAGGGCAAACAAAACCAAATATTTATTGATTTTAGGCCTGTTGCCAATCACAAAACTCATTAGCTACAGCCACTTTACAGCTGTTTCTCTTAAACACTTCTCCTGAGGAAGCTCTCCCCAGACACCACTCTCATCATCAAATCAGGGCTCATCCCTCATTAAATATACTGTGTATCTCTAGCGACACCACTGCTAATTGCCAATTTCATTAACAAGGCAGGAAGAGGGTGGATTTAGTAGAAGCTGAGGACAATAGAGACAGAGGGAGAGGGGATGAGTCACAGTCATCCCCATCTGCAGCTGCGATTTTCCTGAATGTCCTCATGTGAACCTGCGCGCACTCATCTGTGTATTACTTCCACAGGGGTTTGAAATGTAGTCACTTCACTGTTTTGTGATCACAGTGCTCACACCTATCAACAAAAAAGCTTTGAAGAACAATAGCCTCACTGGGTCGCTGCACTATTTTTGGCAACAGAAACGTGGATAGATAGATATTATTAACACAATACAGTGGCAGCAGATTAAGCCCTCCATTTGCAGATAGTATTATCAGTGTTAGTTGGGGGGGCGAAGAGGAGACATGTATCCTCCGCCTGTCGTGCCAAGCTTGAACCCGTCTGGCCAAGTGGAATAATCCTTTGGTGCCACAGCTGCACACAGTCTGCCAAGACCAACACAGTCATACAGACAGACACTGTGCATGGACAGCCATTCACACAAAATGGAGGCATCAATGTTCACATCAGTCTTTAGACAGAGACAGAGAGAAACGGAAGGGTTCTCTGTGCATGAGTTGTCTAAAACATGTTGAAGCAAGAGAAGAACCTTCATTCCATGAATGAGTAAAGGAGAGTCTGTCCTCAATCGCCTGAGAACAACCAAATCATTAACATGTCTGCATGAAGAGTAACCCAACCAACATGAAAATCTGTCAGTACCATGAAGCTGGTCTAATTATTAGTTAGTGATCAGTCAGCGGTGTGATTCAGTTCCTGCTAGTTCACTCCTCACTGACTAAACTGTGAACATGTCTGATGGAAAGACAGATTTCGTGAGTGCACATGAGTCAAGCAGATAAAGATATGCGTGGTATGTGATCACTTCCCATGCCAGAATAATCACCTCCTTTCACCTTTTATCCAGCCGCCCCCTCCTCCTCTCTTCACTCCCAGCCCTGACAAGGACCTCTCAGGCAGGGATAATAGAATTAACAACCCTCTGCGACCGTCAACCATGACCCCCCCTCCCCTCCCCCAAGCCCTCACCCAGTGACCCCCTGATGAGTGGAGGGGAGTGGGACTGATTCTGCCCTCCCACCCCTTCGACCTCCAAGGGTTTGGTTTTGTCCTGGGTGCTCAGGCAACAAATCTCAAAAGCTAATTTTCCCCTCTGATGTTGCTCACTGGCTGCTTCTTAAAGTTATTGAAGCCCTCTTTACGCTCCTGCTTGCATTCCTGTGAGAAACTGAACATACTTTTACCTCCGTCCTGCCCTCACTGCCTCCTCCACTTTCCTCATTACACGCATCCTCTTCTGCTGTCAGCAGCATGAGACAGGCAGAGAAAAACCAGCCATTGCCACTAAAAATAGAAAACATCTCAAGTGCCTGAAATCATGCTGATAGTCTTTCATGAGGTGTATCTCTCAGCGAGGCATTTGATTCGACATTCAAAAATAAACTCCAATTGTGTTACAGTCAGATATTTTGGGGTCAACTAAGGGGCACGTTACACCGCATCCTGACACTCTGAAAACAGCAAATGATGTTGAAAGGCTTGAATCCACATCACAGCTTCAGACTGGAAACAGACTTTACCCTCCACATCGGACCAACCGGCCCGGAATGAGTAAGAGCAGGGCTGACAGAGGAAAAAGTTCCCAGGTAGCTCTCTAACCAGATCCAGAAGTGGGTTCTGTGACTGGGAAATAATCCCGTTATGATAAGTCTGTTAAGAACGCCAGGAAAGGAAGCCCATTATTCTGCAGCAGCAGATCGCCCCTCGCAATCACACGCAACCTTCAAGCTGTTCCGGAGACTCTGCTGGGCTCAGGATCGAGTTTGAGAAGTGAGAACAAGGGAGGAAGAAATGGAGGAGGGTTTGGGGGTGAGAACACAAAGGCTGGCTGGGTGAGGGTGATGGACAGGGTTTAAGGGATTTTCCAATAACAGGTAGTTCAAAAAAAAAGACTCCAAAGAGGCCTGAGCTCTTGGGAAAATCAGGCATCTATACTCTTGTTTGATTATTTGACAAGAACAGAGTCACAAAGGTCTGAACAACCTCTTTACATCACCTCTTATCCAAACTATCTCCTCTACTGCATGCAGAGTAATGAACATGTAACTCATGTCAGCTGCAGGGAGCTTTTTACATTCTCTTTCAGAGATTGTTACCATTAAACACAACACTATAGGCTACAAAACAAACAGGAGATCTGCAAAGGCAGTGGATTTGTGGCGTGGAAGTGTTTACCTGTGTATCTATGAAAACACTGTTTTGAAATAACTTTACTGGCTTTGTCAACAGGAGTCTGGCAACACAATAACATTTCCCAATAAGAGCATAGATAAAGAATACAACACTGAAGACGTAAGGACAAGAAAAGACAAGTTACATTTAACCTCATACATTTGAATTAATGACGGTCAAGTAAGCAACACCAATAAGAATAAGAAGTAAACACAGGTCACACAGTGTTGCCTTTGTCACATTGTTTGTCAGCTACTGTGTGGAAAAATGATGCTGAATGTTAAAACCTGCCTCACTAACTGTGATGCTGTGTGTTATTCTCACCCTAACACCCAGCTCCTGGAGCCCAAATCACATTAGCTTTTTTTCTGCGGTAGAAAAGGGTACAATCAAGGTGAAATGACTCTGCAGCGGTCACAGGTGTTTATCAGCTCCAACTCGGAGTGATGCAGCAATGCAAATATCTGGGTGGAAGCATCAAATTTTAACATTTTTCTGGCACAAAACTAGACATACTTGTCATCTCTATTTTAGTCAAATGGAAAGGAAAAACAAAACTTGTCCACTAAGAATGAAAAGAAACTAACAATCCTCCTACTTCACTCATGAAAAAGTCTACTGTAACTACATAAAACAGCCACAGGCTCACCCTTTTGTTACCTTATATGGTCATAAACAATACCTTAATATGGATGAAAACTGCTGGTAAAGGTGACTTCTTCCTGAGGAACTGCAATGTTTTTCCTCGACTTTCATCCTGACTCATTTTAACCCACATCCTCCCTTCCTTCTTTCCTGTGCTGGATTATTACTCCACAGCTCTGCTGTCAGTCTTTCTTTTCCACCTCCCCCATCCTCTTTCATACAACTTCCTGCTCAACCTTTGGGTCTACGCAGGTAGATTTTCATCTGGCCCTCCTTTAACTGCAACACCATGACTAACTGAAGGCAAATCCAGTAAGAAAATGAGAGCAACAGGTGGAAAGAATAAAATTGTCAGATCAGAGTCGGCAGTGTGTGGACGGGGGCAAAAGTATCAGTATGCACATGGTAATGAGAACCATTCACAAAAAAATGCCTTTGTCTAATGTTTCCACTGCTTTGATGGGTGGCCACTGGACACAGGAACAGTAGTGAGTGCTGTTCGAATGCTTCCATACTAAAGTGCTGAACGGGTGTTATGTGAAGTTGGGAGAAATACGCCACTTTGGTACACAGAGTGTGGGTGGCCTTGATTAATCAGGAGTGGATGGAGAGACAGAAAATCAACAGGCTAGGTGAGTCATAATAATCCTTCTAACTAAAGAAACTCCACAAGTACAGACAAGGCAGCAGCACATTGACACACACACACACACACAACCTCAGCAAGGCAATCAGTCCACACCTAATCTACTCACCCACTTATTTGTCACGCATCTACTCCACAATAAAACTTCTAACAGTTGAGAAAATGGTATTGTAATGAAGTCAGTCGACTTGACTGTAAAATGAGAGAGGCCTTTTAATGCTTTGCCAAAAGACCTGAGGTTATATTATGCCTCCATTCCAACACAATGACTGTCTGTCTGAGTGGTCGCTCACTGTCACCTACCCCCACATGGCTTGTCTTCACAGCATGTGTGTGTTGGAGGTTGAACTTTCTCAGTCCTCATCATCACTTTAGTGCCAAATCTCTTTTCACTCAAACCAAAGATATTGTTCCTCTTTGGCAAAGCAACATGGTTGATATTGTAACTTTGAACAAAAGTTGCCGCGTCTAAGCGGCTGCACAGCTCTGACTTCATTAAAGCAGGTTTTTTTTTGTGTAACAGTCTGTGCAGGAGTAATTGGCCACAGGTCCTCCTCAGTCCAGCTTTTTTTTTTTTTACAACCAACTTGTTGCTGTTTGGAACCATTGCCATGGCAACAGAGGCCCACATTTTTCATGAGCGGGGCAAAATAAGATGGAGAAAGAGGAAAGGAAGGAAAAGAACGTGTGAGTGAATAGGTGGATGACTGAGTGTGTTTTTGTGCGTGTGTGACAGACTGACATCGGACAGGTCGGCTCTTTAGCATCTCAAAGCATCTGGCCTCATTTCGGACATGAGAGTTGTGCTGCTGTGTTTCTATCACACAGACACACTGTCAGTGGGGGTTAAACAAGCTGATAATGAAGCAACATAAAACGTATCAAGGGACATGAACTGTCAGTATATCTATTTATGAGTTGCCATGTTTGCTTCTCCACATGATTGATTTTATTTTGATCAAGGTTAGACTGGAAACAGAGAAAAAGATACAGCCTCTCCTGCACCTCACATTAACATCTTGTTAATTTGATGCATCAGACCATGTTCTTGTTAAATACAAAGTAAACAAGATTACAATCTAGGAAGCCATCAGGGTCAATGACCAACATTTTGGTGTACTGGATAGTTAAACAATGGCAGCTTCAGACACAGCACCATGTGTACTGTGCTCACTGCTGGATCTGCAGGGATTCGAAAAGAACAGAGTGACATTACATAAAAGATCCAGTGAGTGTGTTTGTCAGGATTGGTGCATAATATTGCATAAAGCAGACTGTTGGAGTAGTATCTACCACTGCATATTGCCTCGACAACAACAAACTCAAAATGGCTTCAGAGTACAGTGTTGTCATGTTCTGCATGTCACATAAAGTGTAACAGACAGCTGAGCTCTTCATGTCCGTTCTGATGCGAGAAATGAGGAAGACACCATTTTCAACATGACTCTGCAGTGGTTTTATTTGCATGCTTCTCTGTTTACTTGCAGAGTGTGTCGTGTCCTCCCCACAAAAGCTTCAGTTTACCTGCATGGTTGGTCAATACATCTCTAACAATTAACCAGAAAGCTTCTATAGTACCCAAACCTTGTGGAATACCCACAGATGATGTGTTTTCATCTGTTCACAGAGATCACTTAGCACTTCATTCTGGATGCCATCATGAGGTGTAAATCTTTAACTGCACCGCAGTCAGCTGGAACTGGAGGAAATTGAGTTTGTGAAAACATGGCTGACATTCCTCTTGTGCTCCAAATGTTACATTTTCCAGGAGGTTTTCCAGCCACTGAAAGTTATCCAACGGTGGTCAGTGGTCAGACCCACAGACACTGGAAATACCGAGAATACCGGTGGTAGAGACACAGGGATTAGTCTGGCCAGCGGACTACTGTGTGTCAGGATTGATGGGTTGTTAACCCTTTGATTTAGGTATTTGATACAGTAACTGGTGTCAGCTGTGATTTCTTATCAGTCTCAGTAAACCAGAGCTGCTCTGACTTCTCATTGTTCAGTAGAGAGAAGAGTAAAGTTTTCCCTCCTAAACTTCCCTTCCTTCCCTCCCCTGCTGCTTTGGCTGTATGAACAGTGAAGGCGCCATTGTTTCAGTGAAACAAGAGGGCAGAGAGCAAAGAGAAAGGGCCTGTTATCTGAAAGGAACCAAACTTTGACTGACAACGTGACCCAAAATGTCAGGCAGAGGGAGAAAAGGGGACGAGTAGGTTTTTTTTTAATTTATTTTATTTTTTATTTTAGTAGAGAGCAGTTTAATGAGGACAAGTGGGCCACTATTACATTATGTATTTCACTAAAGGTGTCACAGCTTCACTGATTATAGCTGAAGCAAAATATAACAATGTCGCCCACGTGCACAAAGGCATACACACAAAATGCAACTAAATAAAGCCAAGCAAATGAGTTACACAGCAGCAACTATTACATAAGCAGCAACGCCTCACTTTAACTGTGCCAGCCTCGATGTATAATTCACATCCGCTCATCTGAGAAAATATCTGACACGGCAAAAGAAGCACATGTGCAGACGTATTCAGGCGCACTGTCCACGCGGCTGTAAACTCCAGAAAGACGGAGGGGAGGACAGGCTGGCGTGGAAAATACTCATTCAGCAAACTGAGCAGAAGCCAGGCCGACTTCTAATCTCTTGCCGTCTCCCTGTCTTCCTGTGTTTCTGTCTCTCTTTCTCCCTCCATCAGAGTTTCACTGTGCTCCTCAACCAGCAGCTCTACATACACACCTGGCGCCAGATTTAGCTCAAAAGAACGGAGCTGAGGACAGCAAGTCAGGATGGAGACATTGCGCCGTGTCTTATTAACCAATCAACGCGTAGCCCGATCCTGCAGTTTATTAAGGCCAATCAAAAATACCTTCTGGTACCTCTGATTGGCCACAAAAATCCAGAAAAGGATACAAAAAAAAATGGGATTCTGCAAATGTAAGACAACAAACAGAAACAATAACGGAGGACAGATGAAGGTAACATTGAGAACAGCACCAACAAAGATGTGAAGGATTTGTTGGCTTAATACTCCACCAATGAAACCATGGTGGAGTTGATGCTTCCTTTAGTCTGGCGGACCCTGAAAGGGTCACTCAGGGGAGCATTGCTATAATTGTGATTAGAAATGGGCCCAAAATGGAAAGTGGAGAAAAAGGCCAAAAAAGGACTCACTACTTTCCATTTGGAGCTACTTCTACATGCTACACACACAAGGAGCATGAGTCAACACAGCAGGAAAGGCTTACGTATGCAACCTGTAACATGTGACACACATTTACCTCATTTGTTTTGTTCACAGATGAGGTAGATGAGGTAACCACTCTTATCCGTCTCTGTCCCCACTCTCACTCCTCCTCCTCCTCCTCCTCCCTCTCACCTCTCAAGTTCAGTGTACACGTTTGTGTGCATTTAAGGAGTGAAACGTCACTCTTTCTAACCAAAATCTATCCTGGGTAATTACAGTCTTCTCCCAGCATGTGCTCAAATGAAAAGCTTAAACATGACACGGTCAAACAGAGGGATACTACAAAGAGCTATCTTTAAACATATCTGCTGACACATCACACTCGGGCCAAAACAAACTTGATGAGAAACTACAATATGAGGCTCAAGGCGCACAAGGAGTCTTGTAATTACACATGCGGGGAAGACATAAGAGGAGCAGCCTCTGTCTTCATCATCAAAAGAAACACAAAGATTCCCTTTGAGTCCTCTGGATAAGAACATGTTTGGTACGGGTCACACATCTGAGATGCAGCCTAATTGTGTGCTTTGGTAGAAGCGTATGCTGCCTCATGCTCTTTCTTATCTTTAGTGTGAGTGTGTGTTCAGACAGATTGAATAACCCCTCCTCCTCCTCCTCCTCCTCCTTCTTCTTCTTCCTCCTCCAGGCCAACTGTCCACTGGGTGGAACAGCTTTTCCAAAGACTGAAAATTTCAAATCAATACCCCAACAAGTCTGTAATGAGCAGATTACCCGGGCTCGGGATTAGAAACCCTGGGCTCAGACACCATCAAACACTCATCATCCCACCACAACATTTGCAACAATAGGAAAACTTTAAGCTAGTGCCTGTCAGCTGACTCTGAATCTTCCAGCTGCTTTAAATCTACCAGGGAACTTTTTTTTTTTTTTTTTTTTTTACTAAAATAGTTTCCAGTCTTGTTAACTGTCAGTGTTACTGCCAAGCAACTTTTGTCTCTAAATGTAATTTCCACCATTGACACCCTCGTAAATGCTTTCACACTGACTCAAAATGATCAAAGTTTTTCCTATTCATGTGAACGAAGCCAAACTGTAATACAAAGCAGGGGGGGGAGCCTCCGTTTGTAAGACGCACATGCACACACTAGAAACACTCCTTCCATACTCACCCCGCTGAGAGCCCTGCATTGCTGCCTCCACTTGTCTGTCTGTCTTGGAATTTAAAAAAAAAAACAGCACTCAGATTGTCCTTGTCTCTCTTCCTCTGTCGTCTACCTCTTCCTTGTAACGGCCCAGCTTCCTGCCTCTGCACCGCTCAAGGACTTCATATCCCAACACTTTCAAATGGAAGCCCCCTTATTTTCCTGTCCTGTCCTCCTCCTCTCTCTTCTCACTTCACTCCACTGTTCCTCTTCTCAGTTTTCCTTTTCTGCTGCCTGCCTTAGCACCGCCTCCCCCTCCTCCTCCTCCTCCTCCTCCTCATTCCTCCCTCCCCTCTCCCACTTTTGTCTGCCTCTAGTTTTCCTCTTTTAACATACACACACTACTTCCCTCTGCCTCTCTCTCTCTCTCTCTCCTCCCCCTTCTCTTTTTTAGCCTCAGATTCATCCACCCCTTCTCTTTCACACATAGTCTCTGCATCAACACAATCCTGCATCAGATTTAACGTTTTATTTCTGTGCAGCAGAATGGCCCACAGGCATCAGGGGAACACCTCTATCCCAGCACTGTTTTTCAACATCTATACCCTTTGGCTGAATAACAGTGCAGCTGCACGCAGTTGTGCAATTATCAAACAACATCGACTCCATCTAGAGCTGCAGAACTCAGATGTGTTCAATTACATAACATGTTTCCGCACATCGTGCATTTGTGGTTGCACACTCCTCGTGCTCTCTTGTGCGCATGAAAGTGAGTGCGGGTATTATTATTCTGCAGGTGATGGAAGAAAGGAGGGAAAGTCAGATCATACAGAGCTGTATTTAAAGTGACACCGAGAGGGTGGTGCTCTAAAGAAACGGGTGAGGTGTGGCAGCACAGTGAGGCTGTGTTAATGCTGATTGATTGCTGCTTTTGATATACCTCAATACACAAAGTGTAAAAAAAGGTTTTCTGTCTGCAGACATGTAGCTCCGGTCTGAGTAAAAGAGGAGTGACACTTTTCTGTAGGCAAGTAAATGATAAAAAAAAAATCATTTTACTTATCAGTTTATCATTTAATTAAACATTGATTCCCCAAAAATTTAAAGCTATCAGCTATCTGCTGATCACACATGGTTCTGTTGTGTGGGAACACACACAACACTTACCACTCATGCTTTATTGTTGTGTGCTGCCATGGAAAACAAGTAGGAGGACTGAGTAATGCTGAAAGAGTGTGTGTGTGTGTGTGTGTGTGTGTGTGTGTGTGTGTGTGTGTGT
>JAVQJX010148590.1:0-10449 GCA_036025115.1 Ambassis agassizii
TTTTTACTGTGCATATACACACACACACACTATGCCTACACTTCAGGGTTTTACGTTTTCTTTTATAACTTACTTTAGAAAGGCTTTACTCTGGAGAACTTTTTCTTCCAACAAAAAGAGGGAAAAAAAAAATACAGCTTTACAGACACGTTTAGATTAAAAGATTGATCACTGAAAAAGATGCATTATCTAAAAAAAAACAAGATTTTTAAATATTTTTATTGATAAAATTCTTGCACTGTTAAAGAGTTTGGCTTTATTGGTTTAAGGTTTGGGTCCAAAATTTGTAAAATGAGCTGTGAACAGTTTTTCTTCTTTTTATTTTCACCGATCCTACCACACCAGTATTCCAATACTCATGATCTTTACATGCACAGAATATTTTTTACTGTTGATTTATGATATTTCTGTCTGTGCAGTAGAGGTGAAAGGCTGCTATCTCCCACTATAATGCAAAGGAATATGTGCTCTCCAGGTCTTGATCAGTGTTCGATGACCCAATATAACCTGGGAATTGATGATATAGAAATGAATTTGCACTGCATGGACTGTGTGTGATGTAGTAAGGGTTTTTGTGCTCTTATCTGAGCTGGGACACCGTCATTATGTTGTCATTGCCGTACCTTGTTTTTTTTGTTTTTTTTTTTAAAGCAAAAATTTTCACTGGGTCATCTAATCACTGACACACTGGTGTATGTGTGGTTTGTGGGAGAGTTGGCTTCTGTATGATTTAGGCATCACGCCATTTTTTTCTTATTTTTAAGCATTACAGGAATGAATTTATAGATCTACAATCCAATTCTCATTTTCAGCTCTTAACCTGAGCCAGTGGGCTGAGCATGACGTTATCCTTTTGTTTTGTTTTTGCTGTTGTTGCTGGAATCAATGAATTCAGCAGTGATGCGTTTCCTTTTTACATGTGTGCAGAGCAACAGAACAAATCTCAAAAGTGGTCCATTTTTTTCATTTTTGAAATACAGAATACCATGTAAAGGATACATCATGCCAATTAAATTCAGTTTCTGAATGCATTTTGATTCATTCTTATTCTTTCCAACACATCAGTACCACAATACCTTAACTAGTATGCTCATCATGTTACATTACCATGCAGCTGTAAGTATGTATTCAACCTCACACAGGCATATAAATTGCTAAAAGGTGATGTCAAATTATTTTAATGAAATGTTTATTCTTATTAACCACATTCACGTTTTATAGAATTCGACCTGTAATACTGTATATAGTAATCGTTTAATGAATGTGATGGACACTAGCAAGTTGACACACACACACACACACAGACACACAGACACACAGACACACACACACACACACACACACACACACACACACACACACACACACACACACACACACACACACACACACACACACACACAAGCTGGATATCAAAACCCAGGGATACAATACACTTCATAATGTAGTTCTCATTACAAAAAAAAGATAGATAATATTTACATGATTTCAATAAAGCCTGTTGTTACAGCTGCTCTCATGGAAAACGAAGTTAATGTTCTCATTTGGATGTAGGGAAACTTTGGCCCTTGCAACACATGCAGTGCATCAGTTAGTTCTGCAGGAATCATATAACACGTTTTGAACTTTAGTGAAGCATGCAAATATAAAACTCATCATCCTATGATAGCTTTAGAGTAAAAGCCTTAATTTGGTGTATCCTTCACAAAATTTACTAAAAGGGATAACCTGTAAGCTGGTGAGCCACCTGACTTCCTGTTGTTCAGGGTCTCTGCGTCCTCAGCAGGACAACCATTTGCGGTTTGGTCCACTAGATGGCGAGAAACACAACATAATGAGAGCTACAGTAGGCTGAGTTGGTCTGTACGGCCTTGTGAAATGGCGTCCTGATGAGATGGTGCCGAAGTTGCCTCGTCACCAGTAGAATGTAAAGAAAGTAAGTCCTGCGTCAAAGCGTCATTTATCCATGCAGGAGAAACTCTATGAAGTGAGCAGCTTGCGCGGATAATTGAGGAAAAATGAATCACAAATAAGAGCTGAAAGTTTGCTGCCATATTCAACAGTTGACATGGGTGACTCTTTCTCTCTCACGCACACACATACACTGTGTGCAGCTTGGTTTAACACTCTTGAGAGTTTTCTGAACGCGCAGGTCCGGCTGCAAAGACGTGCGCAGCAAACGCGTCTGTAACGCAATGCCAAACATTATATAGGAGCTATGTTTACGCCTCTCATCTGTTCACCGCCTCACTTGACAGAAACTGGACAGTTGAATCCTGGGTAATGTATTACGAGACAGCAAGTTTCCAGTATCGGCCATCTCATTGGGTAATACACTTCCCATGATACACTGCGTTGTTGTTGGCGACCCCATCTTGTGTCCTCCTCATGAATATATATCAGTCAGTATTTGCGTAGGAGGTCGGCCGACGTTCATTTCATATTATAGTACTGTATTTGAGTCCAGATGGGACGCGCAGTCACGTCTCCGCCCTGATCTGCCCCTGCGCGCACAGCCTCTTCCCAGCGAATTTAATCAGTAAAATGTTTTTTGAACAGCGGAGGAGACTCCGACAGGGAAGGAAGACAAGAAGTGAATGACTACCAGTGGAATAACTCGGCAACGCCGCCCAGTTGGCGGACATTCATCACGGCGGGCACGTATTCAGGCTTTTAAATGTAGAGCTTTTAGGTGTAACCAAGTGCGCACCGTTATTTATTTAGAGTGGGGGACTTTTCATTGGCACCGATGGAAAGTGTGCAGGCTGTCGCTGAGGACGGCGCGTCAGATGGAAGCGCGACCAAGTTAATGAAGAAGCCCAGCGGACTGTCTGTCGCCCGGGGGACTCCAGCGGATGATGGCGGTGGACATTTCGCACCCTCCCGCATAGAGGGAAAGAACGGGAATAGCCTTTCTCATTCCGCCTCTACAGCGGGATCTAGTGCGTCAAACGGAGCTGTGGCGTCTAATGGCCGGGGCTCATCCAGCAACTCTAGCTCTCTCCTGTTGAGACGGAGGCGCTTGAAGAGGAACCTCTCCGCCGCAGCTGCAAGCACCGCCACCTCAGCTGTCACTGCCGCCTGCGGCGCGAAGATGAACTCGGCCCTGTCCTCGGCGTCTTTACATACCCGGAGTTTGGATAGGAAGACTCTTCTGAAGCACCGACAGAACATGCAGCTGCAGCCCACAGATCGCGAGTGGGTAAGAGCTGATCTCCACCGGGGCTCCATACATGTCCACGATAGATTGACGCCCTCATATCCCAGGCCGGTTCTTTGCACTATGGACACCACAGCCGGCGAGGTGGCGCTCCGGCTTAGTAAACTCTGCAGCAAGTCAAGCTCCGTTGTGCGCATTTTTTGTAAAGACAGCTCAAAGACTGACCAAAATGGCAACTGCAATGTGAAGTATGAATATAACGGTAATCCATGCAAGGTGAAGGAAGACTCAAGTATAAATTGTAACCACCTGACACCCCTAGAATCTACAGAATTAAGGAGTCACCCTAGTGACAGGTTGAGAGTGCTGCTCATGGAGAATACAGATGACAGGCAAAAGCAACAGGACGTTAATGGAAAACTTTTCACCCCAGAATCGGAATCACAGGACAACATAACCTGTTCGTTGTCAGATCTAAATTCAAACTCTAACATGGATACCCCTAATGATGATGATTCAGAAAACAGGAACAGTGTGGACTGCTACGGATTAAACTCTGGCTCAGATGTGGAGAGCAGTGCATTTGACGACCTGAGCTCTGGGGCCCGGCTCAGTGAGCACAGAGATTCCCTAAGTGATGACATGATTTTAGGAACAGAGGCTTCAATCCTCAGCCCTTCTTTTGATAGTGCCACGGAGAGCCACGACATGTATGGCAGCTCCTCGGATGAACTGGAGCTTGAGTGTCCAGCGTCAAGTGTGGTCTTGGACACCATCCCCCAACACCATACCAATGGCACCTCTGCAGTGCCTGCCAACTACAAGCAGAGCAACATGGGACATTTAAATGACATGGCAAACAATTTGGGTCCAGACAGCAGACTCACTCCACACAGTCTGGGCAGCCTGCCACCAAGCAGTAGTGCCGGCTCATTGTCGAGAGCCTGTTCTACAGGTAACACACCTGACATCCAAGATCCGGATTGTGTCCAGAGTGGTGCAAAATCAGGGCTGACTGTACACCATAATGGAGATTCCTGCGGTTCCAGCCCCACACTGTATGTTCAGCTGCATGGTGAAGCTGTCAGGAGGCTTAGCCCAGATGAGAGGCCCCTGCAGATCCAGAATGACTTTCTTTTTAAGCTTGGATTTAAGGACCCGTGGAGAGTTCAAGAGGAAGGGCTTAACACGGAAATAGGCTCTTTGTTACGTTTTTATGCAGGTAAATGAAATGCAGAATTCTACTATGATCCATGTTTCTGTTTGACTGAAACTTGTTGAGGTCTTGTGCTTTTGCAATGGAAAAAAAAAACTGTGTTGGAAGGCAGATCCTATATTTTCTAACAGGTTGTTTACCTGTTACAGAGCCGGACTAGTACAGTCACGCAGGTGCAGGCTATGACATCATATTAATAAGAAAAATGTTTTTCTCTTTTTTGCTGAGACAGAATGATGACTTCACACACAGGCGGTGTTATTAAGTGTCTTAATGTGAGTGCAGCAACAGAGCTTTAAAGGGGTTATGATTAAAGGTTTGTTAACCTGAGACTCCTTCCTAGTGATAGTTTACCACGTTCTGTTTTAAGTATGTTGTGGCCTGAAAAGGTCACAGAGTGAGGTCACAGTGCAAAAGCTGTTCCATATTTACAGTGCTTCCTTTAAGTTATCATGGCTGTTTTTTTTTGTTTTTTTTTGTGTTTGTTTCTTCCGGCCTCAACTGTCTTTGTTGGCCTGTAGAAGCACACTGTGCTCCCATGGACACGCATGACATTGCTACAAAGCCATCACCACAACTTATGGTCCTCAGACATGGGGCCCTTTCCGGCTTTTGCCCCATTATCATTCTAATGAAAAGGCTGAATGCCTTTGTGGTTGGATGGAGAATAGGGGTGGGAGCGATATGGCTGGGAGGACCATAAACCCTCTCTGTGGACTCAGTGAATTCTGTTCATTGAGATGCTGCACGTTGCCTGTCCTATTGGCATCCAGCATGGCCACTGTCACACTAACTAACTGCTTGCCAAGCTGGGTTAACATGCTCCTCCAAAGCGCAGGAAGCCCTTTTCTTCACCATGCCACTGCCCCCCACCACTGGTGCTTTTGCTTTCGGAATTGAAATAGAGGGGGGAGTTGATAAAGTGAGTCTTATAAGGAAGGTGGTGGGGAAACTCTTGGGGTTGAAGTGTGTATAAGAGAGACAAAAACACTGTAGTTTCCTATCCTCAGGGAATGCTGATCGAGAGGTTATTCATTAGGTTATGAATTTTAAAAAAAAATGGCTGCACTTGTTCACAATCACATGTGCTTTCTGACCTTATGTGCTCTTGGTAGATTCCTTTGCTTGAGATATTGCCAGAATGATTTAATTTAGATAGCATCATATGGCGAGCTGTATGAGCAGGCATGCTGGGGCTCATGTGGATGCATGTGCATTTAGAGGAACAAAAAAAAAAAAGTCCTACATGAGCCTGTGCAGTCAGCTGAGACGAACCTGTAGGAGCAACAGCCTGGGCAAAAGAAGCCCCCCCCCTCAACCCCCCTCTAACGGTAACCCCTCCACATCCCATGTGATACAGCTTAACCATGGTCACCTGAGCTCTCCTCTTTACTCCCTCCCCTCAATATACATGCACACAGCCAATAGTACCTCTCAACATCCAGACTGCAGTCGGCAGAAAAGAAAGTCTGCTTCTCACTCAGTAGAAGGACACTGAGGAACACTTTCATGCGCACACACACACACAGATCATGCATTGTAAAGAGAAAGCAAAGCTAATGCCACTCTGACATGTCTGGAATGCTCTTGCACCACTTCCTTACGCGATGTAAGCACGCGAGGAATGTACGCTGGATCCTCTAGAATGTCAGGCGTGTTAGCTTGAGGAGGAAGTGGAGTGAGGGGGTAGGGGTGGAGAGGGGGAATACTCTGCTGACACATGTTGAACTGATTTTGAATGGATGTTCTGCACAGATTGTGGAGATAGGACCATCCTCAGCTGACTTGCTGGCTGACTCAAAGGCACAGCTGCTACAACTGTAGACCACAGTGGCACTCAAGGCTTTTTTGTGTGCATGCCTGTGCTTGCTGACTTGCCTTTGATACACACAGTTTAGAATCTAAATGGTCGCTTACTCAATAAGAAAATTATTTGTTTTTATGGGAAACCTAAATAATAAGCATGTGTTGTATGTTTTAACATGTGGGACAGATGAAGTACTCAGCATTTGGTATGATTAGCTAAGCAACGAATGTTGGCAAGTGGCTGTTAAGTTGACAGGAGTTGCCATGGTGCATCCTTTTGGACAATGCAGTATGACTTTGAAGGGGTCAGGTCATGCTTTGAGTGCACAAACTCTGCAGTGGTCAGATGAGAGAACTCCCTTTGCCGTACCAGACACAGACACAGACACACACACTCATGCGCATGTACAGAAGGCAGCCTAGATCAAAAGGCCGCTGTCCTCTTTGGCAGGCTGATGAGTGATCCTTTCAGAGCTGCCCACACAGGAGTCTCTTGTAATGCCTGGCCAGCTTTATTAGAGTTGGAGGCACAAGAGTGAAAAAAAAAACCCATAATCAATACATGCACATTCAGGCCCAAAATGCCACCATTCTAAATAAAAGTCTCGTCCTCAGGAGACTCTTTTGTCCAATATGTCGTCGTAAGTGACCGTCTAGGTAAAAGTAGTGGTCAATGTTTCTCTGTAACAGAGCGTCTACTCTGACAATTGGAGATCCTCAGGCCAGCATGTAATTAACTTGCCCCCTGCTTCGATGGCTGCTCTCTTTCGCAGAGTGTGTGTAGACCTGCAAGAAAAGGAAACGGCATACTGAACCCTAATGCACACTGGCACAGGGTTTCCCTTGAGGCAGAGGACCCAGAGTTCTTAACCAAACCAAAGCAGCACATTAAATTATTTAGATTCATTAGCCTACTTAGCTTTGCAAACACTCACATCTCTGCACTTCGTCTTTTTTTTTTTTGAAAGGTCTCTACTTACCCTAGTAAAGTTGAAATGTTTGAAAAATACTTTCTTGTAAATCTGAACGGGTGTTAAGATTTTGTCTACTTTATGACTGAAATTAATGACCATTGGCATATACTAGACTAGAAACTATCATCCCTTTCACCCTCCATTCATTTTTATAGTTTGAGCTTCTGAAATTTGAAAGCAGTTTCAAGCCTTCTGCACCTAATTTTCAGGTAATTCATGTTGTTGTTTGCCAGGAAGCTGAACTTTGCAGGAAGAATCTTTCATGCTGAACTACTGCAAAGACAATGGAGATAATCCCTCACAAAACGGAAGTGAAAAATCTTATTTGTAGCTTTGCACAATTATGTTAAAAAAATGTCACTTTATGCCACTAATGACGGGAACAATATCTGTTCCTCAAAATAACATACTGCAGCTTTTTTATGAGGTTTTTAATATGAAGTGTTTTTAGTGCAGCAGTCCTCAAAACAAATTGTAATTTCATGCTTGCTGCTTCTCTGTCATTGAGGTATTTATTTACAAAAGTCAGGCAATATCTTTTTTACTCTATTGCTTTGGGATCCAGCTATGGAGCTAAGGCTAATATTACATAGATCTTGCATTTTATTTTAACATCTTTAAGAATTAAAAGAAGAAGAAGAAGAAACATACTTTAATTGATCCCTGCAATTTTATATGCATACACACATCACACACCACATGCACATGCACATGCAGGGGAGTGGGGGCTTATTATAATATATGTATATAATTATACATACCAAACAGTTCAAGCTAGCTTGATTTTTTTTTTTTTTTTTTTTTGCCTCAAGTGGCCGTTCTAGGAATGGCACTTTCTGACACTTGATTTTGCTTGTTGTTAATCAATATAATATCAGTATAATATCAGATAATTTAAGAAGATTGTGATTATTCAGTTACTCTAAAAGCTTTGTGAAATCTCAGGTCAGGACTGTATCTTTCCACTCCTTCTTTAGGGCTTCCCTTGAGGAGGCAGCGGATGGTGACGTGATGACTTAAAGGACTGTGCAGGGTTTTAAAGGCTTAATGAAGCTCCCAGCTTTCTCCAGCAGGCTCCTGTGGCAGCCATTAAGCAGAGAGCTCCGTCTTGTCTGTTCCACATCTCTCTGGCTTCGTACAGTCAGAGTGCCCGATTTCTCTCACACTTGCATAAAAATGAAAACATTTTCGAAGGCAGAAGGAGAACAGCCTGTGGAATTTTTGCCTTTGTTTTTTTATGAACAGTCACTGATTATCACGATAACGGCATGAAGATCCTATGCAGTGATTTAGTTTGAATGGATTTTGTTATTGCTTTACATGGTTACCATGGATTTATAAAATGCAATATTCATGATCACTTACATTTATAAAACAATACCATCCCCACAACACTGGGAGATCTTCCCATCTCGTCCTTTCTCACATCCATGTCCTCGCCTGACAGTTAATGGTCTTTCTAAATGACCCATTGCTGAGTCATTATGTAATTGTGTAACCAGATTTCACACGTTCCAAAGCTCAAATCCAATACTCATGTGTCTGTATGTGCTTAGGGGTTTTTAGTGTTCATTAGTGTATGCCCAAGAGAAAAGCAAGTGATCAAAGTGTAGAATTTTATATCTCTTCACATGCTGGCTTCTCGTGTAGACGGGACCATGCTAAAAGCCTAAAAGCATTGAGCTGCATGTGGATTCTCCTCACTTGTGTCTACATACTGAGACAGACGTTGAGAGGATGGTGGTGTCAGATTGTAGCAGTTAAAGCCAGGGGAACTGTTTTCTGTCTAATATAGATTGCCTTCTTGGCTGACATCCTACCACCCTCCCCTTCTCTCCTCTTACACAGAATCTTCCTCCCTCTCTCAATTTCTCTCATGATCGATCCTCCTCCCTGTTCTCTCACTATCTTTTCTCGCATCTCCTCCTCCCTCACACCATCTGACAGTAACCATTTATCTTCCCATATCTCTCCCTTTCCCTGCCTTATTGCTTTTCATTCCAAGAATTACTGGTCACCCTCATAATTGTCTTTAAGAATATTAATTAAGGTAAAATAGGACCAGTTTGCATCTCTGTTTCTACATGTCAAATGCACTTTAAAGCACTTTTTTTTTGGAGATTTTTTTTTCATTCATTTAGTCTGTTCCCTCTGTGTAAATAAAAAAAGAACAGGGGGATATGCAATTGAAATTGTCATTGCTTTGTGGTATGCAGCTGAATCTAGGCTGAGCAATGTCATACCGATATTTCACTACTGTGTTCCAGCCAGCACATCTCAAAAAAGGAATTTGGGAAAGAGGGTTGGGAAGGGCACCGGCTTTTCCTGCCCAATGGGAGACGTCAGGCCTCTCAGCTGTCTCAGCTGTCAAGCTGCCCTTGCCAAACGCTCCCCAGAAACCTTGAGGGGTTGAAGTCAATGGTGTTCACCCGCAAAGTCAGTGAAAAGGCCCCACCCCCTTCAGCAGGGTCATGGAGTGGGCTGACTGTCCCCAAGCTGAGCACCAACCGCTGCTTTGACCACATGCATGGGGTGGGGGGATTACAGGCAGGCTAGCGGGGGCCTGCTATCCGCAGCTTTGATCAGAAGCAGCATAGCCTAATGCCAGACAACATCTGCAACTCTCAGCATTAAAGAGGCCCAAAAATTCCTATTAGGGAACACGCGGCATGCTTGCTGCTATAGTGTACAGGACAGAACTGTGTCAATTCCAGGATGGGAGGTTTTTAAATACCACCACTCCAGTCGTGCTTACACTGATTTGTTTTACAAAGGCTGAATATCCCGAGAGGGCATTTCACTGCGTGTTTAAAACCCCAGCATTTGGTTTCTTTTCGGTATTCAGTGAGTAATTGCAGAAAGCTAGGATCAGTTTAGTGGTGAGGCAGCTCTGTGTTGAATATTATGTCATCTCCCTGCCTTGTTGAAACAAAAGATTGAAAAGTGATTTGCAAACAGCATTGTGTTAGAAACATTGTCTGTGCCCAAAATCTTTTTTTTTTTTTTTGTTTGTGTCATCAGGTCGCAGATAGATAAGGTGTGTTTGGGTGGAGCTTAGCTTGTTTCTATGGACTCTGCTCCAATAGAAAAGGGCAGCGTTGTTGATATGAAATGACCTAGTTTAAAGTTCATCTCTCAAAAAATGCTGAAGCTCAGGAACAATGCTTCCTCGTTGTCAAATGTGCAGTTTAGGAGGAACCGATATCAGTCCTTGAGGTATATTATGATCCTCATCTTTAGTATTTTAATTGAAACAATGCTACAATAGCATTGATTATAAATATAAAATACTG
>JAVQJX010148640.1:0-16404 GCA_036025115.1 Ambassis agassizii
CCCCCCCCCCCCCCCCCCCCCCCCCGTTAGATCACGTTTTGGCCGAAGTGGTTAAAACACATAAAAATGGTGTATGAAACTTATGATTAAAGAGCACATTTAGGAAAAATACAAACCTATAAGGGTGATAGTAGGTTCTGATTATAAGATTTGGCCGACATCATTTTGATCTGGCCTATGTTCACCATGTTTCACCAGTGTCCATTCCAGATCCGATGAATCAATGAAATCGATCAGACATATGGAGGGTGATTGGAAATCAGTGATTGACAGTAAAGCTGCGGGGTTTGTGTGTCGGTGTGGCTGCGCTGGATTGTGGTAGAAATGCGGACTGTCTGTTTGATCTTGGGGCGGTGCCTTTTCCTCAGACTCGGCGAGAGGAATGAGACACGGAGCTTCAGAAGATATAAGATCAGATTGAGTCATAGTCTGTCTGGATCAAATGAAGGCCGACAGTAAGTAAAGTATGAAAGCAATCCGTCGAAAGATGCGCATAGTGCTGGGGCAGAGGACGCACTAGGTGGTACCATGATGATGAGAGTGACATCGTAGGCTGAGCTGATGGTTCCGGTTTACATTAAATGATGAGACCATCGAGTTCATTATTGAAATGCTACTTTTCTTTAGGGTGATGTGAGGAAACAGCTGAGTTTCATTTCTGCGCATTTGGCGCATTGGGGAAAAAAAGCACAATGTTGGCTGAAGGTTGATCGCAATCGATTTGCGCAGAAGCAACCGCACAAAATACGAACCTTTCAGACGTGGGTGTCGTTGGACGGACAGCTTTCCAGAAACATCTCTTCCGTATATGTCATATTGCAGCAAATGCTCCTTTCTTTTTTTTCCCTTTTTCTCCCCCCCCACCCCCCTCCTGCCTGCACACCCATGAGCATGACGGTGTTACAATCGATGCTGTGTAGCAGCCGCATCCCTGCGTCCTCGACCTCTTACAGCAGGTTCCCACACAGAGGCGTGCCGCAGCATCTGCCAAGATGCAGCACAGGCCCACCCGTAGTGCACCATTTCATAGGCAGCGCTTTATCACAGCTTCACAAAAGCTGCACATGGAGGAGCACTGTCCAGTATGCTGAGCTGTGTGCCAAGGCCCATGCTTTGCTTTCTTTAAAAGAAGGGCCATAATGCCACTGTGGAGGCTCTTATCATGTCTCTACTCGCATCATTTTGCCACACATGCTTTTTAAGTAGTCATGTTGATGCCATGTACCCCCCCCCCCCCCACACACACACACACACACACAACAGAAGTGTGTGTGTGTGTGTGTGTGTGTGTGTGTTTGCCTTCATAAAAAGCTTTGTCCCTTTAGTGAAAGCAGGATTAGTAGAAGCCACTTTGTATACGCTGGCTTTAGCTCTATGAGTCAACAAGTAAGGTGTCAGAGTGTTTAAAGGCCACGCTGCTCTCCAGGACAGGCCTGTAGTGGTAATGCCAGCGAGGGGCCCCGGCTCCACCCCTTCCCATTTATGCCGAGTCAGAGGAAGAGAGCTGCCCCTCACGCAGCCAGTCTCTCTGCAGCACTGGGCAGCGGGGTGTGTCTGCTGCCTCGCCCATCATTTGAGGGGGAATCCCTTGCCACTGCAGACATGGCAACCGCCCCGGTGGCAACAGAACCAAATAAGTTAGGATGGCACGATGCTGCACACACATCCTCGGGAGGATTTAGGAACTAGGCCCAGACATAATGCTGATGGGCTTGTGGGTTGCCTTCATGAGGCTAGAATAAGTAGATCTGAGAACAGCATGTCTCAGCAGCAGCAGCTACTGTATGCTTTTACAGCATCAACAATTCAATTATTCATTTGTTAAAGAACAGCATCTGAACTGCTTAGATGTTAATTATGTGCACTGGAAATCAAAAGGAGAAAGGTTTACTTGGCTAATACTTGCACATTCAGGAAACATGCTTTAGTAAATTCATGTAGCCCACAAAGCCATTGCTATAGATGCTAAAAAAAAACCCTACACATCACAAATCATAGCTCATGTCATCACGGGTTCTTATAGTTCTTGGCAGTAGCACTCAGTAGCAACCATGCGTTACAAAGACCCACGCTGCACAGTGTAGGATGGGGATGTGTGTGCTGCTACTGCATGTTACAGTAATGCTGCACATATGACAAAAACAGCATTGACGTTAACATCTTGACATCTGTGAATTATAAATATTCAGATTCCATTACTACAGTATGCATATCTGATGAAACTATTGCATCATCCGAGTGGGCACGGAGCTCCATAACTTTGATATATTCATTATTAATTCTTAAAGACTTCAATTTTCAGTAGATTTTTTTTATCCACTTCCACCTAGTTAATGGGAAAAACGTATTGAAATATACTATTTAATCTACATGTATGTTTTAATTATCTTTTTGTTTAAAAAAAAACAAATATTTTTGATTTAAATTTGAGTATCATTCTTCTTGTGACACATCCCTATGCGCCCTTCTGTCCCTGTACATCAACTGATTGTCTCATGCTCTTGAACTAGTAAAATCAAATGCAGGCGGTTTGCCAGCTACTCATCAGACAAACATATACGTTATGTCTTAATGATCATGTATTCAATCCAGATATGACCTGATTTGCATGGGACGGCGTTCCCTTGGAAAATCAAAGACTTCAGTCTGCAAATGTAGCTCCATACAAACGCGTGTAAAAAGCAGAATTACATAGGCAGAGCTTGATTACATAAAGAAACTACATCACTCCTGGTCTCATCATTCAGTTATTCTTGTTTCACTCTGGTTAGTCTGAGTTTAATGGCAACAGCAGTTCAGAGACCGTATTACTGTGTTTCTATACGTGTATTCTGTAGAGTTACATTCTCAAACACATTCATAGAACTAAGTTAGCATAGTCACTACTGTATGATGTGCTGATTTGACTCCATTAGTTTGATTTAGCTTTCACTCTCCCACACACACAAAGACACACACCCTGTTGGAAAGCGTACTTTTTTGTCTTAGGAAGTGCATGACACAGAGAGCCAAAGCTTCCATCATGCTTAATGAAGTGAAAGCATTATTCTCCCACAGAAGTCCATTCAGTGCATTCGCATTTTTTTTTGTGCTGCAGCTGCTCCATAGATTGTATGTATATGTGTATTATGTGTCATGGCTGTGCAACATTTTGCCCACTTGACTTGTTTCACAGCAATGCTAATTACCAGAACAAACTAGGCTCTACTTATTCATAAACACCCCATTACTATACCATTATATTAACACTGTCAATGCCATCCTGATGCCTGGTACTCCAGGTCTGTTGCTATGGGAGACAGCATAAGTTGACACAGAAAGAGCCAGGTACTTCATCCATCATCGTTTTTTTCTCCCCTCGCTATAAATTTTCAAAATCTTTGTCTTATTTTTTTTGCTGCAGATATTTTTCAATTGGGAAACACTGCTGTAAGTGTGTGGGTGTGAGTGGGATGGCACATCTTGTGGGAGATATCGGATCTTAACATCAAATGAGATGTATAGTCTCAAACACTGCTTATGATGGGAGTGGAAAATCGGACAATGAGCTTAATTTTAGAAGTGATTGCGAGTGAATATTCTAAAGTAGGAAATGGGGTTATAGCCTCAGTCTTCCGTCAGTCACCAATTCTTGTTTTTAGTTCACCCTCATTTGTAGTTTTTGAGAGGTGGGGGGTGGCAGGGCTCCTCAAACCTCTATGTCTTTCTTTCTGAGATAAGAGCATTGTCCTAGACCTCAATGCAATTATGAATGCTGCCGGTGTCATCTCAGGACGACCCAAAAATGAGTTTTGACTCAGTGGTGAATCACAAAGGCACTACAAAAAACGCCCACCAGACCCTCCTACACACGCTGTAATCAGGTTCATTTCACTGAGCCTCACTCACTTTTGCAGCAGTATGTGCACATCAACAGTAGCTTATTATCTTGATGTGGACTCGTCCTTGTGCTTACTCACAGAGTTCAGGGACATGCAGCAAAATAAGACGTGTCTCACACACATACCCACACCTGCAAGTGTGGTTTATGAGACAGTAAGATCAACTAAAATATGACTGGGGAGTATTCCTGTAGCTTCTGGATATTTCATATGGGATGTGTGAAGACATACACACTGATGCCTGCTGAGAATTCTCTGCCATATACAATAACTACAAACATCCATCCACACACCAAAAATGAACTTCAGGAACAACTAATGTGACCACAGAGTTCAGTGAAATCCTGCCCTACTATGTTAAACATCTGACACCCACTAGATGTCTTTAAAGGTACAAATTGTTGGTTTAAACAAAATACAAACAGTCAGGAATAACTAAAATTCTCATTTGAACTTTCTGTCAAGCTGACCGTCATGTATGCTTGTTATTGCGTAATTCATAGCACACAGAGACGCACACAGAGTTACATTTAGGTGCTATTTACCAAAAAAGAAGAATACAGAACAAAACTCACAAAACGTATTTAAAATGAACAGCAGGATGTGAATAGCACAATTCGTCCCCGTTTGCAAACATAATGTGGCTCTCTAGCACTGTGGTCAGTCCTGCGGTTAGTAAAAGTCTCCTCTTCTGGTCTGATGAGCCTTTTTGACTTAGCGGAACCTTTATTTTAGCGTTTAGATAAGATTCTTTTCATAGATGTAACAGAACAATGAGGGAATAAGGTGTTTCCCTGGACTCTAGTGCTTGATGATATTATCAATATCAGTCAATATGGCAGTGACCTAATTACCAGAGCAAGGCAATGCTTTGTAGGTAAGTGTTGTAGGGAAGAACACTACGTTTGTGGACCTTTCATATATTTTCAGATTTCTTTCAATTTTGGTAAGAAGAACGGTTGACGTTTTTACTTTATTGCTTTGGTCGATCTGATATGTGTTGTTTGTTGGGGATTTTAAGCCCCTGAATGAGTTTACAAGCTTATTATTACAGACCGCTATGGATATTTTGGTTCCTAGAACATGGCGTTATCTCTAACATATGACAAAGTGTGGAGTGTCAGCCTGTCACCAACAAGTAATACAATGACATCATAATCTCAGCACCATCACTGCTAGTAATGCTATCACTGCTAGTAATGCTATTAGTCAACATGCCGTGAGTCTCCAGTAACTCCAAATTCTCCAAACCCTTCCTACATGATTTAAATTAGAAGTAGCTCTGTAACAGTGAAATATTATTTTTAAATCAGACCTGTTTTTATGTTGTAATAAAAGTAAATAACTGCCAAGCATGAAAGTATGTGGGCAGCTTCCTACAGAACACACATTGTATTTTTTCATGGCAAATATCACTGCTATATATGTATGTATATATATATATTTTTTTTTTCACACCGTTTACTCTCATGCTTGCAGTGGAAGAGGTCACAGCCTATGTTCACTAGTATTTGCTCACTCTCTTTCTCTCTGCAATAGACCAATTAGGTTTAAGAAACATCAGCTGTAATCACAGTAAAACTGCCATATGTGGTAGCATAGCAACAGAGATGTACTTGAAGCCTCCTCTCCACCATCATTAGTGAAACACACGCATATGCTGCCTTCCTCCACACCCCTTCTTAGCACTGGGCTCTTTGTGGCTAAAGCAGCTAACCCTATTCACACCGCAAGTGACGTCAGGTAGTCCACGACGCCTTTGTGCTCCACAGCACTGAAAGAGGGACAGCAGGGGGGTGGTCACATCAGGTTAGGAGAGATTGGGGAGTGAGAGCAAATGAGCAAAGGGAAGACAGACGGAAAGGAATCAGGAAGAGAAAAGAGGAGCTGTGGGACTGTGGCAAGCCGCCATTATGTTAAATGTTACCTATTAAATTGAAATATAAGGCAGCTTCCATTGAGTTCTAAGCGGGCCTGTGCTCAGGCTCAACACTCTGCCTGCCCTGCAGCACTTGCTGTGATATTAACGACAATGCAGAGAGCTGTCAAAGGGGAAGTTATTGATTGTCCTGCCTGGTCTTTTGTTTGTATTAACACTCCGTTGTTTGGAAGTTTGACTGCCTTGTGTAAGGATGAGTCACGAGAGAGCAGGCGCGATTGATGAGCTTTATGGGCAGACAGAGCCCTATTGTCATCCCCGCACCGCAGCTTCCGTCAGGGCTTTCTGCTCAGTGCTCACCCTGTAACCTCCTGAAACAAAGGCAGCCATGTTTGTACAGATGGGTTGTTTAGGACTTGTTTTTCTGACCTCTCTGCTGCTCCAAGTCCAACCCACTCTTTACTGGTCGTATTTGCTCTATGTCAGATACTTGTTTAAGCTAATTGTAATTTAATGGGCCTAGGCACAGAGCTGCACTTCAGGTAGGTCTGATGTTTGGGGCTTTTTCCTGGGTTTTTGTAAGTGAGATCATTACGCAATGGTCATCATTGTCTTTACTCTTCCAGTACAGAGTTCATCTCATTTATGACTGGCTGTAATTTTTACAGCTTCATGCAGAAACACTCCTTAGTAAACAAGCTGAAAACCTGACAGCTCTCCTACATTAAGAACTCCGAAGTTCTGAATGAGTGTAGTAATTAAGGTTTCAAGATTCACTTCCTCTGGAGAGCATGAGTTTGAGTGTTAAATAACAGCCTCACCTCACAGTGCTACGATGCTGATGTTTTCAAATTGCTCAGCCAATCAAAAATGTCTGGCAGGTATTTGGCATAAATTGTGTTAGCTGCACTGGATCTTGATCATTTAATGACATGAAAAGTCAGGGATTATCAGATTCAGATTAACTTTCTATTATCATCTGCCATTGCAGTTGATCAAATATTTGTCACATTAGCAAATAGGATTGTCTCAATTGTAAACACATATCAACAGTTTGGCAGCGCCACCACTAAATTTCCATTTGTCTGATGGTACTTGAGAAATCTGGACCAAACTAATGAGCAGATTAGCATTTCTGTTTGAGTTTTGTTAAAATGGATGGTGTTACTACACAGTAGTATAGTGTAAGTGTGTCCGCTAGCAAAGCAGTGATTGAAACGGCTTGTGTTAATGGTGTATCACAGCTTTAACCATATTGTCAGCCATGTCAGCATCCTCACCATGAGCAGCTTGTAGCCAGCGTCTCCAACGGAGATAGAAAAGCTCTCACAAACAAAGCAGATTTTACAGTCGCCATGGAAACTGGAGATTGCATCACATATTGCTCTTTGCCCTTCACTCACTCCCTTCTTACACTTCAAGCACAATTCAGATTAGCTGCTAGAATACAGCCACAGCCAAAGATGGTTATCTATGTAAGTGCTTATGTATGCTGAGAAAGAGTTCATCAGATGAGCACATGATTAGTCATAGGTTTGTATCAATAGAGGCTGTAGTAACAATTGGAAAAGGGATTTAGCAGCTACTGTGCATCGTGGCAAAGCAGAGTGACACAGCTGCTAGCTTATAATGACTGTGAAGCAGCTCAAAGGTCACAAGTTTAAGCTTTCCACTGTGTCCTTGAGCAAGTCACTGAAGCTCCACTGTGTCGAGGATGCTGTGTATTGAAAAACCATGTTAATCAGTAGCTGATACTATGCCATGGAGAGATCACCATGAAGTGTATGGATTCTTGTATTGCCATGATGTGGCCAACATAACAGTGAGCTGGACCGTCATAAAATTCGATATACTTTTCAATCTTGTTTTTAAGTTGAATTACAATAATTTTGGTAATCCATTAACTTGCATAGCACGCCATCAGCAGGTCAGAATTGGTGAGCAGGGACAAGCTATACTATGGCAGACAAAACATACTTGCTAAGCATCTATGCTCTCAAAGTAATGGCATGGTGCTGCTGGTGTTGCTGTAGATTTACTACTACTTTGGTTTAGCGCTTCAGTCATATTTAGTAATGTATTCATTTATCTTTTTGTATTTGTCAAACTAAATCTAACCAACCAAAATCATTAATGGAAATTCTTGATGTTTGTTTACAAAATATACAGATTTATGTCATAAAAGCTGTACAGTCAACTATTTCAACTCGTCCATCTACAGTCCATCTTAATGTATTTAGGAATATCAGCACAGTCCCATCAGTATTTAAAGTAAAGTAACGGCGAACATTACAGTGTTCAGTAAAGGCTTTGTGAAGAGCTGTCCCACGTGATTGGCTGGGGCCCCCTGCTTTACTATGCACATGGAGCTGAATTCTATGCTGAAAAAGAAAGTAACAACAGGCTTTATACTCAGAAAAGGTCTGTAAAGATGCCTCTGCTGCACAGTCCCAGTGGGGTATAAAGGATTAAATCCTCCAGCCAGACACAGGCCTGTCAAAACAAAACAGAACCAGCTTTCAGAGCTGTGGACCGCCAATAAGCAGTCAGCACAGAGGGTGATGTCACCGTGCTGGAGGTGTGGCCTGCTCTGCTGGATGCAGCCATTGTTGTCTTGAGTGAAGGTTGAGTTTGTATGAGCCTGCATGTTCATGTCCAATTTATACATGAAATCTGCTGAATGTATATGGTAATTGACAAAATAGAGCTTTTGCTAATGCCTCCATCTTTTCTTCTCTGTGTTTGCTCAGGTCACAGAGCTGAATGAAGCACTATCCAATGAGGAGAGGAACCTCCTCTCTGTCGCCTACAAGAACGTGGTCGGGGCGAGGCGTTCATCCTGGCGCGTCATCTCTAGTATTGAGCAGAAGACGTCGGCCGATGGCAACGAGAAGAAGATCGAGATGGTGCGCGCCTACCGGGAAAAGATCGAGAAAGAGCTGGAGGCCGTCTGCCAGGACGTGCTCAACCTCCTCGACAACTTCCTGATCAAGAACTGCAACGAGACGCAGCACGAGAGCAAGGTCTTCTACCTGAAGATGAAGGGCGACTACTACCGCTACCTGGCCGAGGTGGCCACGGGAGAGAAGAGAACCACAGTGGTGGAATCCTCCGAGAAGTCCTACAGCGAGGCCCACGAGATCAGCAAGGAGCACATGCAGCCCACCCACCCCATCCGCCTGGGCCTGGCTCTCAACTACTCCGTCTTCTACTACGAGATCCAGAACGCCCCGGAGCAGGCGTGCCACCTGGCCAAGACCGCCTTCGACGACGCCATCGCCGAGCTGGACACCCTCAACGAGGACTCCTACAAAGACTCCACTCTCATCATGCAGCTGCTACGAGACAACTTGACGCTGTGGACGAGCGACCAGCAGGACGACGAGGGAGGAGAGGGCAACAACTAAAGAGTGTGAAACCTCATTCTGCCAAAACAACACAACACGCGCGCTCACAAATGATGACAAAATAATAATAATAGTTAAAAAGTTCTTAGAAATTTAAAAAAAGGGAGGGAGGGGTGGGGGCGGTGAAACATTGGTGGCCTATTTAGCCGATGGTACTGACACAGCTGCTGTTCTTTATTTTTCCACAAATTAAAAAAAAAATAAACAGTAAGAGGAGGGAAGACAATTTTAGTTTAAGAAATAATTTACAATTAAAAAAAAACAAAAACAATTAAAGAATGAAACCCCCTCTGTGATAGCCTCTGCGGCATTTGCCAAAATCTCACTTTAGAAGGAGATGTGTCATTCATCACAGTGTGACTATTAGGTAACGATACCTTCACACTGGCAGGGACTGGTCTTATCGCGCAAATGAAGCTGAGCTGTCTTATTGTGTTATAGGCGAGGGGGGAGGAGCATTCAGAAATACACTTTTGATGCTTGAGCAGCAAGAAAAATTCGAGTTACCTTGAATGTCATGGCCTTGCTTAGTGAGAAAGAGAGCGAGACGGTGAGAGAGTGCAGACGGGTTACAGAGGTGAAGACGGGCTTTGAGGGGGTGTTGGAACTTTCACCGCGTAAATCTTCAGACGTCTTTAGTTGCACCGCACCCATGATCGTCGAGTGAAAAAAAAAGCAGGTTGTCTCTGTTATTTGAAGATAACATGAAGAAAAAAAAAGATGTTTTTGTTTGCTTTGTGTCAGGTATGTGTCCAGCTCAGTCACAACAGTCATACTGTAACTAAAAAAAAAAATACAGATTCATGAAGTAAACTTAGTGCAGCTTGTCCCTCTCATGTGCTGATGTGCTTTATTAAATAAATTAACCGTTTTTGGACACCTAATTCTTATTGTCAATATTGTCGTTACTATAACAACTTCTTATTGGCTCTACATGTTTGAAACAAATTTGATCCAGATAGCAAAATAAAAATGAAAATGAAAACAAAAACAGATCAAACTTATTCTCCAGTTAATGATATCATCATAACAATCTGACGGCACCTGGAACCACAGATCCCTACACTGACCTAACTCATGGACAGAGCACATGCAATGTTAAAAGTGGAAGCTGTAAAAGCAGATTTGAGGTTTGTGGGATTTTCTTTGTGTTCAGTTCTTGGTTAAGAAAATGCACTTGCCTATTATACTGTTTCTTCAGTGTAAGATGATAACTGCTCCAATATTCTCCATAATACAATATTGTGCATGCTGGTGATGTATTTATACAGTAGCTTCAATTTATTAACTTATACTGTAGATGTTATGTATTCATATGAACATGGAATTACTAGACCTTAATCGGATTATTTTCTATTTATTTCTTTTTATTGCGATTGTTAGCTAGACCTTATTTTAATCTGTGTTTTCTTTACTCCATTTGCTGAAGTACGCTATACCAAAACAGTGATTGTTAACAATAAATTGATCTGTTACGGACATCGCTATGGTGACATGCAGTTCTTGGTGATAAAAAGAGAAGAGTTTGTGATGCTCAAACACGCCGTCGAGATCTCTTTTTTGCAGTCAGTAATTCAAACTAAAAATATATATGCATTTTTAAAAAATGTTTTATGAGGACACAAGATGAGTTCTATGTAGCAATCTAGGTTACATACTAGTACAAAAACACTTTTATTAGAAAATAGGTCAATTTGAGAGTGCTGAATTACCCTTTATTTACCCACAAAATTTATCAGATAGGTAAAAACTAAATATGGAAATCTTAAGGCAAATAAAACAAAAATGTAAAGATATGTATAGTAATGTATAGTAAAGTAAAAACATTTTAAATAACTTTGCTATTAGAAGTGACTCAATATTTGTCCATGGATGCATTGTGACACTTGGAAAAACATTTCAGTTCATACTTACATCATCAGATGTTCTCCAGCAGGATCTCTTTGCACAGGTCAGGCCAGCTGACCTAAAATACAGAGATCAGTGTGGCTGTTATGAGATGTCTCAATCCACTCAACTTTTATTATATTGTTTGTTTGTTTGTTTGTTTGCTGGCTGGCAGATGGATGAATTTGAAATACCTCTCAGCTTATGTGGATTCAAAAGAGACAGTCATAAAGAAAACAATGCAAGTAAACACTGAACAATACAAAGTCTTTGAATCTCTAAATATAAATGCTTCCACAGCACAGACACACACAGTGTGGGTTAAGGACTGTTCCTGAGACAAGACTACAGATAAACATGATCCAGCTTTATGAGGAACAAACAAAACCAGCATGATGCTAAATCTGCTATCCCCAGCTAGCAGCTCTGAGAAGCTTGGCCATGGACATGCTAACATGCTCACTATGACAATGCTATGTTCATCTTGTCTTTTAATGTCTTCTACCTCTTGCACTAGCTAACTGCTGCTTTACAACCACAGTACAGTTTAGTTCCACATACATGTATTTCTCGTAAAACAGGAAGTCAAAGAGGTTAACCCACTCCAGAAAAGCCCTCTGATTGGTCAGCTGCAATGGACTAATCAGGCTCCGCCCACCAATCTGCACAAACTACAGGTGCAGTGCTGCTGGGGAAGGAGAGGCAGGAACAGAATTTCATTGGATGAATGGAAATGAGTGCCACAGGTGCAAAAACAGATATTAAGTATAGAAACAAAATGACTTTATTGTCATTATTAGGCAGATATTTGCATATAGATAAGAGTAGAAGAACCATTAAATAAAAAAAATGGACAGACAAAAACACACCATTATTGTAGAATGTGACACAAGGTTAGCTAGAGTTAAAAAAGACAACAGGTGCCGTCATCACTCTGTAATCACTGATGCCAAGCTGAAACCAAAACAAATAGCAACCATTTGAGTAACATCGTAAATTCCTGACTCGGTATGCGTCATTCATAAAATACAGACAACCTCAGTATCATCAAACTGGCCCAAGAACATGTTAGCATGTCTCATGAGAGGTAACATAAACTGAGAACACATCATCAACATACAGCACAGATGAGTTCATGGATGGAGCCACGGCTGTAATGGAACACTGGAAGCTGATGTCAATCAAATGCTGCAATTTGTCAAATTAACGTCTTCAGTCACAGAGGGAGAGGTAATTATTGGAAACAGCTGGTAGGCACTAATTGGCCGCAAGGCAATCAACACTGACACAATTCAGAGCTGTTGCTATGGAGACACACAAACATCGGATAGATGCTACTCATCTTTTATGATCCAGTGTTTCACATTTAATGAGTCAGAGGTAGAAGAAATATTCACATATATTTACAAATGAGTAAATGCATCCCTGTCAATATTTAATCATATAGATCACAGAACATATTTTAGAATATCAGAGCTGTATTCATGTGAATGTGAATCAGAGCTATATATGTATGTAGGATATGTGTCCTTTACAGTATAAAAATGATCACAGGCTACATGCTTTCACAAGAAGGGTGTGAAAATGTAATCAGAAAAGTAAATAAAGATAAAGTCTAGGTAGTAAAATGTATGTTTGTCCTGAAGATGTGATAGATAAAAGGAAGGACAAAACAACACTGACATGGAAAAATTCACTTAAACTTTACTACAGTGCTTGAGTTGGAGGAAATGGATCAAAGACTGGTTTCTGTTGTTTTGGTTCATTTGAATAGATCTATGATTGGCTGACACATTTAGTCTAAAGTAGACATTCAAAATTAAAAAGCTTATTTATGAACATTAGTAGAATGATTTGTGCAGTTAGTCCTGACCTAGTAAATGGATTAATCAGAGCGAGAACAGTCTGTTTCTGTCTGCTCTGATCCACAGCTGTTACTGTTGTTTCACTCTTATCAGTGCTGGACTTTGGTCCATATACCTTCTATCGTAATATCATATCAGCATGCAGGAGGCTTTATCAATGAACACGGTGTACCATGAAAACAAAGATGGTTAATGTACTGACAGTTATCAGCATTAGTGTCAAACTCTATATAATGTGGTATGTTATTACAGCTGGTAGAATGCAGTTAGCTGGAGCAACATCACTCATAGGAGGCTCCAGCCATCACTGTGTTGGCGCTGTCTATGTGGCAGATCACACTGTGGAGGGTTACATCCAATCTGAAATGTAATAATGATAACCAGGATATTTTCCATAAGTTGGTCATCTGATCAAATTTAACCCTGTGGGTGCTGTGGGGCATGGATCAAAGACTAGTTTCTGTTTGGTTCATGATTGTAGACTGTAATTATGTTTGTTTAAATTTTAAAAAGTATAAAAATGCAGGAGTCTCAACCCATGATGAAAAGACATCAGAATTATTGTATCTGAAGGGAAAGTATTCCAGAAGTGTAAGTGTTAGGGTTGTATAGATTATAAAGATGGATGACATGACAGGAAAAAACATGTCAGACATGGTCAGAGGACATCATGAGTTTGAGTGAGGGGATGGTAGAGATTTGCGACTCTCATAATGTCTAAAAGAGATCCTATTTAAGATCACAGAGCACGCCTTTGTAAATCTGTCTAACTGTCCGGGTTGATGTGGAGATCGGAGAGGAGTCCGACCAATCAGCAGCTTCGTAGCTAACAGCTCCTCACATGAGGCACTCAGCTGGTTTAAGAAGTGGATAGCTCCTGGATTGATGGGGATTGACATGAATAATTTAGGGCTGCATTAAACTTGAAGGAAACGGTGACTCACGGCAGAGGAAAAGTTGAAATGCTAAGTGCTTTAGAGACTGCGGCCTCATTTTAAATCAGTGTCTGCTTGGCTTTCATGAACAGCTTCCAAAGCTCACAGTGTAGCAGATACACACGATCCATACTGTATCCATATGACATGAACAACATGCAACAAATTCTGTTTTAGCTCATAAAATCAAATAATAACTAAAATCAAGCTAATGAGAGCTAATAGTTGGCCTATTAGTCACCGCAGGTCTGAAGCCAGTAAAAACAAAAACCACCAGTTCATGACCGCTGTCTACCCAGTGTAACCATACAACATGCTGGAGGCTCAGTACATAGCAGCACGCTCTATAAATAGATCTCCCCTGCAGCTTTGGAGTCAAGAGTAGAGTTAGTATGTGCATTAGTGGACAGGCATGCAGCATGAATGACTGGAAGTTGACAGGGAGGAAGAAAAAGAAGTGATGAAAACACCCAGCCACTCAGAACGTCATGCTGGCCTGACTGAAGATCAGCTGTAAGGAGTATTAACAACAATTCATGTAGAAGTGGCTTCATCCCAGCAGCTGTACAGTGTATCGATCAGCTCTATAGGGTTTGCTGATTGTCATGCTGACCTAGTTCCACATTCTGACCACTGTTTTCCTGCTTATATAATAACAGTTAGTACACATCCTAAGTGTATAAATATGCAGCAAATCAATTTACTATACAGACATTTGACTTGATGACATAAATATCAGACATATCACTTGGTATGATTGTAAGGAAATCAGGCCTAAGAAGTGAATGAGTGCTTCTGGTTATGTAACTCCCGTGGAGCCATGCAACAGCAGATACATTCAAAACAGCACTAATCACATGTACAGTTAAAGCAGACCTAGAATGCACAGATTCAATGACTTGAAGTGCAATAACTAAGCTGACATGTGAGACATTTATTTTTGTGATTTGTCTACTAATGAAGAAGCATTTGATAATCACCTAATCTGCAAAACAGTGCATGATCACAATGCCACGTGATTTCATGATGATTATATCACTGTCATGATGTATAGAGGACCACTTTCTACTATCCTCAGCTCTGATTCTCCATCTATGTCATAAAATATGCAAAATGTTTAAAATGCATCTTGGCAGCCAGAGTGCCTGACATGTTGAATAAATGCATTACCATTACATGTAGCCAATATGTGGAGCCTGCCTAAATGCTGTTTTTTTTACTTGCTTCAGTAATTCTGAATGATAAGGGGAACGTGATTCATGTGATGTTATTTGCCTCTGAGCTACATGTATCAACCTGATGGGGGCGCTGCAGTGAAAATCATGCCTCCTTTTGAATGTTTAATGTCCATAAAATTTCATGGCGATTCATTTAATAGGAGGCAGTGATGTCACTAAAGACCATAGATTAATTCATGATAATTACTGGCTGTATCATACACAGCTTTTATCTTCACCAGACACTATAATATCTTTTTTTTTTTTTTATTCTCCCTGTAGCATCTGTGCAATTGTTTTAAATGACCTTGTTCAGTCAGGAGCAGAGAGCAAATCTCCATCAATTATGCATCTCTCTGGACATGAATAATTCATCAGAGACATTCTGTATGATGGAATTATGCAATTGGGGAGTTATGACACATTTCAGGGAAGATGCGCAGCAGAAAAGACGACTGTGTTCCTCAGTATAAATGACAGCTATCTCATATATCAAGGTCTTATCAATCCCTGTGCGAAACCCATCAGACCCTGATGAAGGCCATTTGATTACAATCCCTTTATAAAAAAAACATCTGCATGTTATGAATATTATATCACATCTATTTTTTCAGTGTAACCCTCACTGACCTAAGGGGGCGCTGTAATAAACCAATATTAAATGTATGTTTTTTTAAATAATCCATAGTACACTGTAGCACAAGGCAGGGATCAGACTGAAGGGGGCGCCATTGTTAAACATGATAGTGTTAAAAAGTAACATCTTGAAACATCTTGTTGGACATGAGCTTCCTGAATCAGTCATGGCGTCTTGTTTCATCAGATGAATAATTTAGATACAGTTTTGATGCTATCGTTGTGTTTCGTTTTGCAGAAAGAGGGAGACAGTGATGTCATACAAACAAACAGCAGGAAAAAAAAGTCAGTCGCTCTGTTGTGTGCTCTTTTATTCTCTGCAGATCAAACCAGTGCTTTTCCACAGAGACCACACTGTGATTACTAACAGGCATTGTTCTGTATTGTGTGGTTGGAAATCGGTTCCTTAATTCACCCAGATCACTGCTATTACAGTCTGCTTTGCTGTTGTTTTGAGTGGATCCAGGGAGGCAGCATGAAGGGAAATGTACTTAGTTTAAATGTGTTTGGAAGAAGTGTGCATGTGGGGATGTGCTGAAATTTCCCTTATTCACATAAAGAGTGTAATTACAGCAGAAACAGCAAGCATATGGCACTGGTGCAGAAGTGTTTACACAGTGCGCTCAGCTGGGGTCGCATCATTACTAGAGATGGAGGAGAGAGAGAGAGAGAGAGAGAGAGAGAGAGAGAGAGAGAG
>JAVQJX010148721.1:0-17650 GCA_036025115.1 Ambassis agassizii
GATCCTCCAAGCCCTGCATTCTGTTTATATTTCATAAAAACAAGTCAGCCACTTTTCATTACAATTAATCACAATTCAAGGATGTCCAGAAACAGAATCACACATACAGTATCTTATACACTAAAACCCACAAAACAATTATTACAATTCAGCTCAAACTTTATATTGCCCCTGGTAGACTAAAATGTCTGGTTTTCTTGTCATCCTGAAGTTGGCAAAATTAGTCAAACCTGAGGTAGTTTTAGCAGCATTTTGCAACATAAATGGAGGTGATCCAAACCTGATGTCAAAGAGGCTGAATAACTGACAGCACTTGACCACAGCGGCTGCTCACTTTCAGTTCAGTCAGGTGGTCTGCTCTGGTGGTTCCTATGTTCAGGATGGCAATGGGTATTTTCTTATCACTCGCTCCCAGTAAAAACCTGTATCCTGAGTACACCTTGAAAACAAGATGGAAGAAAACAGTTACATGCAGACGTCCACAAGAACCAAGGGCTTCATGCGTTTTTCAAGGATGTACCTGTAATGAGGAGCCCACAACTAGCACCGCGTCTGACTCTGCCAGTCTGTCGTGAACAAACTGTACAGTTGATTTGTTCACCGTGTCTCCAAAGAATGTGACCTCTGGCTTCAGGATGCCTCCACACTGTTCACAGGAAGGAACTCTGAAGTGGAGGACCTGCTCGTCCTCTAGGAAGACATCACCGTCTGGTGCCACAGCGCCTGCCTGAGCTCTCCAGTCTGGGTTTAATGCTATAAATTTCTTCTGCAGCTCCTCTCTGGCTGTGATGACACCACAGCCGAGGCACATCACCCTGAGCACATGACACAAATTTCAACTTTCAAAAGTGACTTCTTGAATGTGACTGCTGCTGCAGTGACTGTGAGGTTTCTTTGAACAAACGGACAATCAGATGAGTAGAACAACTTAATCACACTCAATCAATATAATGTGAGGTATGAGTAATCATCCAGCAGGATAACATTCATTTTTGTCTTAATAATTAGTGTTGGGTTTATTCATAGTTGAATATTTTCATCTCTCACAAGCATCCCTGTCCTGCTATGTACCATGATTTAACTGCTGTTGTTTCCTCACCTATGTGCACAGCCGTGGAGCTCGGTCAGCCTCCTCTGTCCTGCCTTTGAGTGAAGAGCATCCACATTCTGGGTGACCAGCCAGTGCAGCTTCCCCCTCTCCTCCCACCGCTGCAGGGCTCTGTGTGCGCAGTTAGGCTGATGGGAGGAAAACTGCGGCCACCCAACAAAGTTTCTGGCCCAGTATCGCTGACGGGACTTTGCACTGCGGACAAACTCCGCGTGCTGCATGGGTCGCCTATCAGTGCGAGCGTACAGCCCGACGCCCTCGGAGCGGTAGTCGGGGATGCCGGACTCTGTGGAAAGACCCGCACCAGTGATGACGAACAGGCGGGCAGCTCGGCTCACAAAGTCCTGCAGCAGCTCCAGGGAGTGGGCATCAGCGGAGCTGCAGGCGGGGACAAAGCTCAGCACACCTGCGGGGGCTGCTGTGTGCAGTGTGAGGACCCGCCACAACAGTGTCATCTACAGCGGGACGCAAAACAAACGTACCTTTATATGTATTCTGCACGTTATTCCCACAGAGGGGCGGTGTCACCTCACAGACGGTGAAAGTTAGCTTTCAGGTAGCTACAGTAAAGGCATGTCAACATAGATATGATAGCATTTACTTTGTTTCGTCTTAGGTTCTACAAACGTTTAACATATTAACTATAAGAACAGAGAAAACCTCCAAATGTGTCCTTATTTCACGTTCACGCCGGTCACTGTTAGCTAACTCTGTTAAGCTACTTTAGCAACTTTACCTTGTTTATGTGGATACGGGGTAACTGTTCCTGCAGTTAGCAGCGAGAAGAAGCCTTAGTTAGCACCCTCAGAGTTGTTGAATGACATGACAACCTACTAAAAGCTGATATAAGATGGGAACTTTTTTCAGACAGCAACAGGAAGTATTTGTTTTAACGTGACACCAACTCACACCAGCGCAGTTGTCTGGGAGTTGTAGTTCATCATGTTTTAGGGAATCGAATGCCCCGCCCCCTCTCAGAGCGCCATGCAGGGTCCCCAGCTCCATTCACAGATATTGAGTGTTTTTTTTTAAACTTACACATGAAAACATCAGCAGACACTCATCCAATGTAGAAACATAATATCATATCTGATAGCAGGTATGATGCATCTCATATATTGGATAGTCTGAATGTGTTTCTGTGAATATTGTTGTATGACCGCAGGCGTTCTGTGTGTAGAGGCTGCGCCTTGATGATGTGAGCTGCATTTAAACCAAGAATTTGAATTAAGTTGAACCATTCCTGTATGTATTTAGGAGATGAGAATGTCTTCCACCTGTACTCTGATCACACCATACCTGTGTTTGATGATCCCTGTTTTATAGAAGCTACCTTTGTTGGTAGGGAGCTTTTATGGAGTTAGTTTAGGAGGTAGAGCAGGACACCTACAGTCAGCTCTGCCCATCACTGCTCTCCAAACTCCGCCCTCTTGGTTAAAATATGGTCACTTCTGGTTCCAAAATCTAAAGGTGGCGACCAAGAAGAAAACATATGTACAGACAAGAGTATCCTTGTTATTTGTCACGCATATGAAATTGAATAAACAAGCAACAAACAAGAGTAAAAATATTTGTAATAGTATAAACAAGGTTCTTGCAGGTTTTAGTAAGTTAAATTTAAGACCTTTCCAAGACCTTTTAAGGCCATTGTGAATGAAATTTTAGACCAACACGACGCATCCAGAAACATTTAAATGATCCCAGAAATTCAAAACTTTTATTCTTATTTAATTATTGAAGATTACATTTTATGAAAGATTTATTAGAGCCCTGAAAACACTCGTTTTATGCGGCCAACGCTTCTCGGCAATGAAAATTAATGAAAAATTAAGACATGACAAGATTAAATTTAAGACGTTTTTAGACTTTTTAAGACCCTGCATGAACCCTGTAGAATTGTCTATTTCTCTATACAGTTATGCAATGAGGTGTTTAATAGTAATCATTCAAATCACAACAAGTACTCAATTGTGCAGGTTTAGTAATGCAAATAATTCAGTAACAATTCAAATCCTACTAATATGAATTAGGCTGCATTCAGTGTTAGAGTAAATATGAGTACCTGCATGTATGATGATGACTCTCAGTTCACTCAGAGCTTTTCCAAAGAGTTCATTCAGGTGCTGCAGTGCGTACAGAGTGGAGCCACCATTCCCTTTAAAGCAAACAGACCATAACAGTAAGTATAAACGCAGTAAACAGAGGAAATTAAGCCTGAGACTGCTGCACTTACCTACTTTGGGTCCTGGAGGATCTGAGAAGACTTTGTACTGAATTCCGAGGGGCAGCTCCTTTCTGCGGAGCTTCTCTGTGACCTGCAGCTCGTACGCTTCTCGCTGGCTGCTGTCTGCAGCTGTCAGCACCACCACATCCCACATCTGACCAGACCGCACCTCCCGACCTTCACGTAAAGCACACACTTCATTTCACACAGTGTATGACACATGGCACAGCAAACGAAATCAAACTTACCGCGCAGACAGTTGAGTTTTCTGAGCTTTTCTCTTGTTGCAGTTCGTAGCTTCCCGCTATAGTCCTGGTTCATACTGTAACGTGAGTAAACTTGCAACAGAGCCACAGAAAAAGTGTCTAGTCGTTCTGTTTACGTCGAAGCTGTCAGACGTCGTTCACTTCCGGGTGCGGTCACGTGGTTGGCTGTCTTTATGCGGACAGGCGGGGCGCACGGAAGTCCTGTGATGTTTGTCAGGGTTGTGTGGACATAACAGCAAATGAATTAGATAACTAAAATGATTTGTCTTTGGCTCACACCACTGCTTATGTAGGCAACACTGTCTTGTGTTTTTATTTTTATTTATTTAAGCCAGAATGAGTTCCAGTAAATATAACAATAAACCAGATAGACCAAAGAAATTGCAATTTTCACATTGTACATTCATTGTTTTATGAAAACGTGTGAATATTTCAAAATGTTAACTTGAAACAATTAAAGGCATCTGCAGTACATAAATAAATACAGTATAGGCCTACACAGCGTATCATATGGTCCAGTGCAGTGATAAGGGTTTCTGTTTCAGTGACTGATTGGGCCTCAGTTCAGTGTTATTTTGAAACAGGTACTTCGCAGCCCCTGTAAGAATTAATATTGCTACTAACAAACAAAAAAGGGAAGCTGTGCCTTGCTTCCTGATATGAGGCTGTTGGATATTAAATTCATGGATTTGCTGTGTGTATGAGGAATATCAACATATTTTTTTAACATGGTGGTACAAACTCTTCACATGTTACCGTGGTAACCCCTGTTCTGCTCCATCCTTGGCTGCATTTGGTTGTTACAAAATGTATCCACTTTCACATAAGCCACATTCCTATTGCTGTGTTTTAAGAAGAAAAAAAAGGCAGATGGAACCTAAATCTCCATGACAACAATAAGTGGAAATGCCCAGGGATTGGTTGTCTGCCAGAAAAGCCTTTACACCTCAGTGCTGTGAAAGTGAAGCTATGCCGCTTAACACAGCTGCTCTCTAAAAGTATAGGTGTGTTAATACTGCATGTGTTTCTGTCTTGCTTACTAAATATTGTAAAATGATTAAATAATAAAGAAACTTGAAGATAATACATTTTGAATTTTTTTTTTTTTTTGCAACAAGCATACAGGTGTTCATTGGCATACTAGAGGCAACCATGAGAAAAATGAGTTGTTAAAGCTGTCTGGTGAGCTGCAGAGAGCAGGCATGGGGAGGCCTGTTCTGAGTGAAGCGTTAAAAGCCAGTGGGAGGAGACAGGTTCAGGATGCAGGGCTTTATTCTATAAGAGGAGGAGGAGGATGGTTTGAGAGTGGGCAGCCGGTACTCAGGTGGCAGCTGCCTCTCCTGACTGTGGCTCACATCAAATGCTGTTCAGTGATCAGTCTGCCTGTTTTTGCGCTGAAGTGATTATTTTATGCATATGCTTTTGCCCTCTTGTTCTATCAGGACAGACAGCAGTATGAACATAACAGGATGAATGTGGAACAAACATAATTCCTAAAGAGCAAACAGAGCTACCAGCTTCTTTTAAAACCTTTCAGTTCCTCTGCAGCTCCTCTATGTTTTTCTGCTGGCCTTGTCCACCTATTACAGCTGTGAAATCACAAGTGACAGTGGGATACAACGACAAGCTGTGTTTCTCCTTTTTCCTAAAGTGGTTAAGGAATGGGAAGAATGCAAAGGGGGGAGCGAGCACCGACACAACAGCTCAAATAGCATAATCCACTGCCCCACTGTGTTTATTGTTTCAGACCAAATCAAGTCAGTCTTCAAGTATATCTCTATAAAACTATACGTTACACTAAAACAGCATCATTTTACACTAAATGTACTGTACACATTAGCGTTAGTACTTAACCTAATAAATTAGACTTTATTTATATATGGTACAAAATAAAACATTATCACGTCTCAGCTTCGACTGGTTTTATACTTTGATATTTGTATAGACTGGCAGTGCCATCAAAAACATGGCTGTGTCAAGAGAAATGCTGAGATTGTGGTAAATATTCAAAATTACATACTAAAATGTGATCCATTTCACTATGTATTAGTATTTATTGCACAATTTATTGGCTCTGATCAAATTTAAGAGGCTCAAAATCCAAGAGCACCACAGAAACCTTGTGCACTCTTGCTTCATTTTCATCCATCTTACTGCGAGCAAGCAGCAAGTTTAAAAATAACTCCAAAAGCCACAAACCTGTTTGCAATCTCAGAGTAGCACAATTACATCCAGCTATTGCTTCTAAGGCGCATAACAGAAGGCAGACAGGATGAGGACGGAGCATAATGCGATTCGTTGCTCCTGGTGTGTCACAGTGCAGAGGGCGGCAGAGCAGCCAGACTATCCTTGTTGGCCTCCAGGAACTGGCTGCAGGCGGAAAAGGCGCTGTAAAAGCTGGATGACAGGCCGGCAATGTCAGTGGAGATGTAGGGGAGGACACCTGGTGTGGCCTGATTATAGTAGGTGATCTAAAACAAAAATACAGAAAGATTCTACTTGTCATTTGTTGCCTTAGTAGAGGTTGAATATTGTGAAGTGAAGCACGTATAACATGCATCATGCACGGCTAAGAATGAAGATAGCAAGCCACCTTGGTGACACAACTGGACTCTTCCCAGATGGTGAAGCCAGCACAGAGCACTTCCCCCCTGGTGTAGTCCTCAGTGGGCGAATGAGTGGGCAAAGTGACAGAGCGCAGAGCAATCAGGTATGGGTCCCTGAGGGGGACAGAAGACTTTGTAGAAATGCAAACAGGGAGCAGTAATAAAAGGTGCACTAGAAAATGAAGAAGCATTTGAGGTATTGTTAAAAAAAAAAAAGCAGAAAGCTGCAGTGTGGTAAAATATGAAATGATGCGAGCCAGGTCATCTCACAGCACCTGGAGTCACAGGGCTTCCTTCTAGATGCCAGCAAGATAAAGTCCGTCCCTTTGCCTCCCTTAGTGACAGAGGGTGTAGCTACACGGTAAAGGGTGTCATCCTCATCCGCCTGGGTGATCACCTCACACTCCCTGCAGATGAAACACAGGAATGAGCATTTGAATATGTTTTCAATCGTCTAATGTGCTGAGATAGTATGTTGGAGATCATAATTCACTATGGGGCTCGTCTCTTGCCAGTGACCGCCATAAACTCCCCAGCAATGTCCTTTTTGTTCTACTGTTCACCCCAAAGATTCAAGTGTCGGTTGCTGTAATAAAATGCTCTGGAAGAATTTCAGGTTATCCAACTGTTGCACCCACATGAGTCCGATGTAACTAAATGCCAAATATGTACATGATACTGACTCATAGTGCCGGTCCCACTCTGTTCTCCTCCTCAGGTCTGACAGTAGGTGGAACGTTTGCTCTGCTGGGACGCTGACGTTCATCTCCACCTTGAAGCACAGCATGTGGTTTTCCTCCAGTGTGTACAGTCTGACCTATGAAAGGAACATAAACAGGAGGCAGATTCAGTGTCTATAAATAGGACTCAGTCCAGCTAGAAAAAAAGATGAACATATTGGACTGTAAAAAAAAAAAAGAGAGATTCTAATATATTATATTAGATTGTCCCTCAGTGACTGAGCATATCCTGGTATAAAATAATACAGGTCAGGCTGAATGGTATAATCAGCTGTGTTTAGTTTAAAGGCATATCCTGGATGGTAATGAAAACAATACTGACCTTATTTTTCTCTGATGTTAACACCCAGTTGTTTCTGGTGTCCATTAGTTTCAGTGCTGATACATTGTTGTAGCTCAGATACATCTGAAAAAAAAAATAAAGGTTTGTTTGAACTCATAGGTTGGCAACATGTGATCATCTCTGTGTTGCCAGAAAATAAAATACCTGGTTTCTTGGGTCCCAGGGCACAGACAAAGGTACCTCTGTTTGCTTGCAGGAGATAATATATTTTCTAAAAACAAGACAGGTAGCAGAGAAACACGTGTACATTCAGACACCAAAAACCTGGATCAATGTGAACAGTTTAACTGTCCAAGCAATAACCCCATAAATTTGTTTATCAAAGAGAGAAATACAGATTTTACTGGAGGCAGGGTGTTTTACAGAGAACAATGAACTTATTATGCTTGACCGAATCTGCACTAAAGTCTGCTCAGCTGTGATATGCTGCTTTGCCAAGTCATTTGCTGCTGGAAACAATGGATTCTGTCACCATTCTGATGACACCGTTTCAATATAACTGCACAATGTTTGTATTCACATACTGTATAATTGTGATAGTTAGGATTATTGTGATTAACTTGTGGTCAACATACAGCCTACTTTATATGGTTGTCCTATGAAAACATTTTTTTTTTCATACTTTTGTAAATAGGTCAGCCATTACACTAACAAATGTTCAACACCCCAGTGGTTTAATGGAAGGTACAAACCTATCGAGGCGAATCTTCTTCCTGGCAATTGCTTCTTGGTAACGTCTTTTTCCATCCTGTGCAAAATGTCAAAATGTAATCCTAACAATAGACACTTATGTGTTATATGGACTTTGTAAAATGGCTTCACACATTATTGGTCTCTAAGAGGCAGAAATAGGACGCTTAAAGAACTCACTACAGGCTCAGGTCGTATCCGTGGCAGTGTGTGTGGTTTCCTGTCACTGTCCAGTACCTCAAAGGTCATAAAGGCACTATTTATATGGCGCGTAGGTTCTCCACCCTGGTAGGCCTCTGCACATACTCCCACTTCCATGCTGGGAAAGGCCATGTATGCAGGAAAATATAAGCATAAGTAGTACAATCCCACACTATACATGTTACAGTGTTGTGTTGGTTCATTTGTGAGGAAAGTATCATTTGATGATTTAGTTGTCACCATGTGGAGGTTCACCTGTGCTTGAAGGCGTTATTAACAATGGCTTTCAGAACCAGTCTGTCTCCAATGTGAGATGGGCCACGAAAGTGGAACATGTCTATGCTCCTCAGGGTTGGGTGGGCATTGCACAACCGGCTAAAAGAAAAATATGGTGAAAAAAAAACAGTGTTGCTTCTGTTTGTTAAAATATCCTCTTGAAACAAGAACAGAACCTTTGAAACTCATTTATAGCACCTCTCAAGACTTAATGCTTTTAACACTGAAAACAAAGTGTGAGAAATAGTGCAAACCTTGCAGCAATTGTAGCCACGTTCTCCATCCAGGCCATGATCTGGCCTCCAAATGTGCTGACTTGGTGGTTGGCATGCGGCGGTAGCACCAGTTCTACACTCTCAACTCGCGTCCGTTCAGCTGGCACAGCGTCCTGATACTCCTGACACTCTCCTGGATAGAGCACAAAAAACAGGGAGCTTTAAATACTCTTATTTCAAAGCAGTGTGAGTTACACTAAACTCCTGTGTGTGTCTGTACCCAGCTGAGCGGTGCTGCTGCTTAGCAGGTCTGTGATAATCTCAGCATGGATGAGCCTCATCCTCCTTCGCTCTGCTGCCAGGCTGTACTCCATCTGCTCCATTTGTGTGTGAGGAATCACCTGCTTCAACTGTACCTGTGTACACATAACACACATGAGATGGTGAACAAGTCTCAAGTAAAAAACCCATATTTTACCTTTCCAGCTTCAGTACGTCTGGCGACAAAGGTGGCAAACGCATGGCAAACCTTCCACTGTCTGTCTGTGTACAGGTCCTCACAGGTCACCAATATGCCCACCTGACATGAAACAGAAACACCTTCATCAGTGCCTTTTGGGTGATACGGAGGTTTTCTGTAATGAACACATACAGACTTTATCCACAAACCTCCATACTAGACGTAAAAGCTCGGTTGACCTTTGCTATAATGTTGACAACCTTTCCTACCCTGGAGGAGGACACAGAAACAGATGCTTCTCTTTACTATCAACACAGAGCAGTGGTTATACTCAACACATCTTAACACATCTTCATCATTATATGGCATACTGTTCAGACAACAGCAAGACATGTCTGGTGTAGGACGTGCACATCTACCTAACATTACATTAATAAATAAATATTTATGTGTTGATACTCAGGTTAATACCTTACCCTATGGTGTGTTCAAAATGAATGTCGTCCACCGACGCAGTGATGCAGGAACAGCCTGCATGTCTCTCAGCTGGGAGAGAGAGAGAGAGAAAGATTACACAAAACTTTAAGCAGTGTGACACAAAACAGCCGTAAGATAGGCAAAATGATTGTGTGCAATTATTCATTTTGTGTCTTAAGGTAGAGGGAGTCCATTTTAGAAAGCCTCTGTTTTAATCAACACAGCAGCCTCACGCATTTACACAATGAGTTCAGCAGTCATGAAGCATTTGCTCTTTGTTGAGGACTTTGTGTTTTTCTTTTTCTCATCAATCTTAAACATTTACAGCCTTCAGTCACTCGTCTCATCTTTAGCAGCACCTCTGTGTTATCAGTGCACCAGTGTCATATTTTCTTGACATATTGAAACATTTAAATATGAAAGGGGCCTGGGACCTTTAAGTGCTTTGACCAGTGTATCTGTTATCATTCCTGCTGAGACAGCACACTGTATCAATATGGTGAGATCAATTTTCATAGCATGACTGGAGTATACTGCCAACTATAACAGTGAAACAGAATATATAACAATGTGGTGCAGAAGTCAATACAAATATATTATTTGATGGATTTATATCAACTATGGACACCTTCAAGGGGAAAGAAGAAGAGCTCAGACTAAAAGTAAGTGAGTAAACAACAAAAATTGTTTTAATAACGTTTCCCTTACATTTACCATCATCTTGCATGTTCTAGTAGATATAAGAGAAAAGTATGAATTATGTCTCAAAGAGCATTTCTTATTTCATGTACTAGGGTGACCAGCTGGTAATAAAACCTATGTGAGACAGGGGTTGCGTTTATGAGGGACATTGTGGGACACTGTGTTGTCCCCGTAATTAGTGTGCTAGATGCTCTAAAAACAGAAACTAAACATAAGAAGTTGCATCTATATATTTAGTTGTATTTTATATATATATATATATATATATGTGTGTGTGTGTGTGTGTGTATACATAAAATATTTCATTAATTTAGCCTACTTTATTCAACGATTTTACAGCTTTTGTTCATTATACAGTAAGTAAACTGAAATTATGGAGTCTGTTCCATATAACTGGGAATTTTAGAATTTTGCTCATCATCCATCATCCAAGCTAGCCTAGCAAAGAGTGTTTGGGCTAATAAACAAACTGCTGGTGATGACTGCTGTCAGTCAGCGGAGGCAGTGCAATGAGCGAGCTGGGAGGTGTGTGCGGGTGTCACGTGGGGTAAAACTCAGCAGGAGATGTATCACAGCCATAGACCGTATAGTTAACAGCTTATCATTAGCTTGTGGCAGTCACATGCATGCAGCTTCATTGGCTGGCACGAGGTGAACGGCAAGGAAAAGCTGTTATACGGGACATGGTCTCAATTTGCGTGACGCATGAAACGTCTGGTCACCCTATTCATGTACACATTAAACACTGGCTCAGCTGCCTATGCTAAGGACAGCAGACCTGTTTGAATATGCACTAGAGAGCGGTGGAAGCTGCACTGCAGACAGCTCCACCTGTACCTGTGTACTTGTGTTTGATCATGGTTGCAGATTAATTCAAATTATGAACTGCATTGAGTGACAGCAGCTTATCTTTGTGTTTGTTGTGAGTCATCTTGGATGAGAGAGTCTGTTCTTTTAAAGTAAATGTGAGACATTTTCCTGCCCTTTCCTACCAGATAAACAAGCTGTGGAGTCCATCCACTTCAGCAGCTGCCCCACACTCAGCTCCCCGCAGTGGTTGGCATGGCAGGGGAGCACGATCTGACTCATCTGTACTTCAGTGGGGTTTCTGTACACTTCCCCGGTCTCCTGGATGAACAGAGGGTCCAGCACAGCGTCTGCAACTTTCTCCTCTGACGTCATAACCTACACAGGAAATACAACAAAATAGGAGCTAATCTCTCATATATTGCTCACATATTACACTTCTAATTCTGACCCGTGCAGTTTAGTCCACAATGCAACGTGAGATTTCCAGTAAGCTTGGAGTAATCTGCAACTTGTCAGCTGAACAATTGCTCAACTTTTCTCCTTAAGGATCAGGATCAGAAATACCTTTTTATGTAAATCAGCTGTACATTTGATGGAAGTACTCCACAATAACTATGCATATTTATAAACAATCTTTTTTTTTCCAATGCAGGCTGGAGCTTGTCTTTTTTGGAGTGGCAGAGCTATAAACTACTTCAAGGCATGCCGCTGAATGAGGCATTCATGGAAAGAATTTGTTGGGATACAAGTGTTTGCACATAACTTCTGCTCCAGTGGGCGCACATGCAGTCACCTGTCTTTCCTGCTATCAATGACAGGGACTGTTGTGACCTTTAAATTGATTTTTTCACCTGAATAACACAGCATTCACCGTCAACCAATGACTTACAAAGAAGCAAAAACAACGCTGCCATGTATTCTGTGTAAGTCGGCAAACACACCATGACAGTAACACAACAACACAAACGGGCTTACTCTGATAGTTTGAAGTCTGAAGTTGAAGTTAAAATCGGATCCTTGAAGCGCCAGTAAAAGGCAACTACAACACATGAACACCCGTAAAGAAAGACCCCGCGACCCGAACCGTGCCTCTTCTCATTTCACCTATTCCTTAACAACACGGCAACTGAGAAAACACACAGACACACACGGCTTTACTGAAAGTTTCACCGCTGGAGGGAGAGAGAGAGAGAGAGAGAGAGAGAGAGAGAGAGAGAGAGAGAGAGAGGGTGGGGAGGCGATCCCCTATGGTGGTTACTCCATTTAAGGTGGAACTACAATAACCTGGTATTTGGGGGCTCCAATCAAAAAACATAAAGGTTCACCTATAAGACTCATTTCTTTTCTTTTTATTTGTCTCTTTTCTTATATATCATTAGATCATCTTATGAATTAAAGGGTTTTTTCAGGCTGATAAAACCCTTTAATTCATAAGAAAACCATCATTTCATGCAGACTTTCCACATTAAGCTAAGCTTAAACAAACATACTCACAGCAAACAAACAGCAGAAACACAGGACAAACACTCGTCAGGAAACAAGCAGGAAAAAACAACAACAACAGGGCCTCCAAAACAGGCTTACCTGGATGGGCTAATGAAAAGCTACACAGGCCTAAATAAATAAAAAAATAAATGAATAAACACACTCCATTACTGACATGTGACCTTCTTCAAGTCTCAGAAAGATGTAACAGGAACTATCCCACAGCCAGATCCAGAATTTTTAGGATCAACTTTAATCTGTTACGAGCCTTTTGTATGTTAAGTGTGATTCTGCATTTGTTTGAATTTTGTGCATCCTTTTTCATGCATAATGTTTCATAATGTTATGCTTAGTATATACGTATCTAGGCTTCTATATATTTTGTACAAGTTTTCTCATTTTTTTAATGTTGGAAAATTAAAAAAAAAACGTTTCTGTCAGTTATCAGAATGTACTGCCAATAAATCAGAATTAACCAAATAATTACCTGGGAAATAGTCATTTCCTCATTAAATTAAGCTCATTGATATTGCAACTATCGACGTCAAAACAGAAAAGCGAAAGCACCAGGAGGCAGACCTTAAGACGATTCCTGCATTCTCATTGGCTATCGGGAGCATCAATCAGGCGTGGCCCCGCCTCTTCTCTCCGGACCAGGCTCGGTTGAGTCGTCGGGTTGAGGAGGAGTGCGGTTGGAGTGCGAGAGGGTCGCGGCCGCGATGATCTGACAGATGAAATAACGAAAAAAGAAAGACACGGCGGGCGTCTTCCCACAGTAAACAATGTTCCCCAAAGGCAAAGGCACGCCGGTGCCATCGGACAGCCAAGCACGAGAAAAGTAAGCTCCGACACGTTTATTATTGTGTATTTTTCAGCTTGTAAGTTGCTCCCTCTTGCTCTCTGTTGTTTGCTGGACAGGCTAACAAGAGGCGATTTCCTCCAACCGAGAATTGAATGAACCGCCTCGTCTGCTCGCCATTCCTCCTCTGAGCTCTGTTTCTGCTGCCTGTGGCTTATTGCTGTGTTTTTACAGATGTAGCGACAGATTCCCATAGCAGTTTTGTTGTGTTTTAACAGGCGGGTGTTTCGTGTTTTGTTTCGGTTGTTCACGGAGCGGAGAAAACAAAAACAGCGCCGTGCGTCAGTACATTGTTTTCTACACGGGCTCCGTTTTTATTTCCCTCAGTGCCACCAACACACTGTGCCCAGCTAACACACAACAGGCTGCACGTTTCACATCACGACGGTCAATTATACTGTTGCTTTTTTTTTTTTACACACTTTATTATTTATTAAATCTTCACCAATCATTCACCAATTGTTTTTTGTTTTCTAATTTATTTTGACATAGGCTACTTGGCAGCCATTGTTCACAAGGCCCGAGTGTGGCCGTACAGGAAGATTTAAGCTGATGTTTCACGGTGTTTGTTAGGTTAAACCTAAGCTGCTGTTTTTGTTCTGCACAGGTTGGCTCTATACGTCTATGAGTATTTGTTACACATAGGAGCACAGAAGTCTGCACAGACATTTTTATCAGAGGTATGTGGAGTTTGTAAATCAATGTCAACAATATATGTTTGTTGTAAATTATGTTTTTGTTTTACTGCTTTTATTTTCTTATTTAATCATAATTTAAATTGACATCATCATTTTTTAGATGATTGATTTTGAAATTTCACTTTTTTAGATTCGATGGGAGAAAAACATAACACTTGGTGAACCCCCTGGATTCCTACATTCCTGGTGGTGGTAAGTCTCTTTTGTAATGAAACAACCAGGGGTTGTTGGTTTGGTTTTGTTTGCTTGACGACCTGTCTTGTCCACAGTGTATTCTGGGACTTGTATTGTGCTGCACCGGAGAGGAGAGAGACATGTGACCACTCCAGCGAAGCGAAAGCCTTCCATGACTATGTGAGTACTGTTTACATGGGAACTGTTGCATATATTGTCTGTTGCTAAAGAAGATGCTTTCTTTTGAGATTAGAGCCATGAGGCAGATTTTTTTTTGTTAAAACTATCAGAGCAAAGTGGTCATAGTCTCGGCCATTCAGCGCTCATGTAATCATGAGAATCAAACTCTGATTACAGAAAAGATCTGTGGTTCTATTTCCTGTGTGTATTTTTGACTGAACCTTGTTGCTGTATTTAACCACCTAAAGCAAATGCGATTTCTTTTTTTTTAATGCTTCTGAATTTATGATCTCGATTTGTTGGTTCGTCGAGTGATGCTCCCCACAATGAGCTTTATAGGCTTCTGGGAAAATGATGCTGATGTCAGCATGTCCTGAGTCAGACCCGTCGAGTGCTCTTCCCCCTTATCCAAGCTCCCTGCCTCAGTTGTGAAAATGAACAGTATGCTGTGCAAAATATCTGATAAGTTGTACACACCTCTTGATTTTTGACAAAGATCTCCATCTGCCCATGTGCATCACAGCCCAAGTACACGTTAAAACATACTACCTCTAGTGACCTAGTGATGAAGATGATAATGTTGATGAATTTGAAAATATAGAGAAGTTTTGCAGACATGAAGCAGGAATGTATCCTGAATGTATGAGACAAGCATGTGTAATGTTTGCCAGAGCATTGCTCCTCTTATAATGGCACGTCCATATTTGCATGGTATGGGTGTTTTGCATCTCGATAATTCTGCCGTTTTGGAGATACTGGTGTTTTTCATTTGCTGCATTGTTTCAGTCTGACATCAAAATAACCTCACGTAGATCATAGATAGTGTGACTGCTTCTCAGTGACCTCTGCTCTATCCTCATGTCTCACCAGCTTCAAAGATTAGACAAATATTGTGAAGCTGATGTAAATAAAATTGAAAGACTATTTAGGTTTTGCTGTTAGAGGTTAAGTAGTGTTAAGATGATTTATGCAAAGCGCACTTTGTTAGCTGGTCAGTGGTGTGTCTGGAAAGAAAGGGTTAATACTGAGATGTTGGTCTTGTTCTTGGCAGATAGCGTTGTCAGGGTAACAGGCCTCCTGATCTGGCAGGTGACCTGGGTGCCAGTAGAGAGGCTACAGCGTGGCTCTGCCCTTTTAGTAACCACATTCCTTATTATTGCGACTCATCCGGACAAAAGGAGAGCAATTTGTTAAACAATCAGCCTTAATTCTGTTGGCCTTCATTGTATTGTGTCTGTGTATATATGTCAGATTTCAGTATCTGTTTTGTTGAAAATTATTCTAGATTTTTCCAGCAATGATTCACAGATAATTATATTCATACAAATTCCTTATGCTTAAAACACAGACCAGAAATCATTTCACGATATTTTGTTGTACTAAAATGGAAAAGCAGATTAAGAATACAAAAATAAGTGGTTAAAATTCATGCTTCGATTTGACCGAGGCCATTTTCTCAACATGGAAAACATTAAGCAAATGAGAGAGCAGTGAAATGTCAGTCTGGGCAGCCTGCTGCTGTGGTGTGGAGCTTTGAGAGTTTCTGTGCAGTTGTCTCTCCCTGACATCTTGTGGTTGCCCTTCGCTCTGATGTTGGCTCTCTTTGTGTGTTTATTGGGGGTCAGGCAAGTGTCTGTCTGTGGACAGTACTTGGACCCTTGCCTTTGTCTAGGTGTGGGGGAGGTGAGTGCTGCTCTGTTAGCCGGCAGCGATCGTAAAGCCCCAGTGTATTCACGCTGGGCCTGACGAACGCTCCCCGAGGGCCCTGTCTCCATGGTGTCAGCGGCTGATTGATGGCTGTCATGGAGCAGAGGGGCAGATTGTAAAAAAGGAAAATGGGAGTGGCAGTGTGGCATATGCCCAGCATCCACCACTGTGGAGGAGCAGAGGGAACAAAAAGAGGAGGGGGGTTGGGGAGGAACGGAGGAGGGAGATGTGAAGGGGACCTGCTAGAAGTAAGCAGAGAGGGAGAGAGCATCCAGTCAGGATCTAGAGAGGGTTTTATGATGTTGATTGATGGTTAAACATTTACAAGCTAAACATAAGAGCTGGTTTCTTTTGAGGATTGGTTCCAGTGGAAGAAGTGAATCTGTTAAGAGCTCGCTAGTTCAGGAGGTTTTTGGGTGGTCTGTGCTGTGGCCCAAACACCTACATCATTTCTGCCCTGTCCACTTTAAAATGTCACATTGTTTTCTTTTTGTTTGTGTCTTTTTAAGCGTTACCCCAGTTCACCTCACGATCATCTTTACCCTCCTCCCTTTTTGTCCTTCATTCAGTCTCCCTGTACCCTGGTCCCCCTCTCCCCCCTCTCTTTGTTTTTGTAAAAAGGAGCACAAGCACATCCGCCGCCACTCTGCCCTTTTGTAACCTCTTCCAGTGATTCAGGCATTCAGGAAAAATTTTCTTCGGCTGAGATTGCTTGTCTGCTTTTAAGTACACATATGTACACATGCTGAATCAGGGTGGAGGGTATGGGGGTCGTCTGTCTTAAAGAAGGTCCCCTGGGAAGTTCTAAGGAAGGCCCCGGACAAGAGCCTCATAGCCTGGGGCAGTGCTGAGACATCTGCCCCTTTCCGGTACCAGAGAAAAAGTCTGTGAAAAAACAAGGCTCATTTAGGCAAAAAGCAGCATCAGGCTGGTTGGGACAGTCCAACAAGCACAGCTGTGGGCTTGAGAGGACATGATAAAGATCTAACAAAACATGCCTGGGAACTCGCCATGCACGTAGCTTTCAGTCTGGCAAACAGTATCTGCTCCTCTACTAGGGTATGTAGATCGTTGACGTTGTTTTATGACATTGTGGTCAATACCTTTAAATACGGCTCTGTTTTACCTCATTATTTCTTTGCAGGCCTCATTCCAGGAATGGGTTACTTAAGAGTAGAGGCACAAAAGAAACTGCACTCACTTATTCACCATGGAAGGGCCAGACAGTGGGATTGTATAAGCGTAAACTGAAGGTCAATCTTTGTCTGTAATATACAGCTGCTTCCAGTTCATCTAAAAAAAACTGCACACATTTTTTTTCTGTGAATATGGAGAAAAAAGGCAATTTATTCCCAATTTTCTGCCTCAGTAGAAAAGTAATATGACGTAGGTTTCCTTTCCAGGAAGTTGTTGAGTTGTATAAGTTATC
>JAVQJX010148854.1:0-11211 GCA_036025115.1 Ambassis agassizii
GGGGATTAAAGATAAAACCCGCGAGACTGCGGCACCCCTATATGAAAACACAGTCCGCTAATTTAACCCAGTTTTATATAACAATGAATAATCTCGGCTCTTTTAAAAAAAAAAAAAAAAAACACACACACACACACATACAAATACACACAGGCATAATCTCTTCTTCCCGCAACTGTTGGGGTGTGACCTCCACGGCCTGATGCCTGCTGAGTGACGAGCCGCTCATCTCTGCACAGCACGCTGTGTTAGGCTCATGAGCAATACACTTTGTGATGCACAAATAACATCCAGTTATTGTGTGTGCCAATGTATGTTTCTATTTTACACAAAAGAACGTGACGCGTTTCCTTTTTTTTTTTTTTGTTTGCCTCGTCTCTTAGATTACACAATTTTTTACATTTGACCTCCTCCTGCAGTCTCTGTTGTGTTGTGCTAAAATTCAGGCATATGATGTCCATTTATTTACAATATATTGATCTTTGTGTGCCAGAATTTGTACGTGTTGTTACCATCTTGCCTTGGATGTTGTAATTAACTGCAGAAAATGTACTACTTTTGAGCTTGTTATAAGAAAACCTCTACCACTTTATGAATAGTTGAACCTCTTTTTTTGTCCCTTTGCTTAATTTGTCACTCATAATTAAGGTAGGTGTTCTTAAACTGACTTCGCCTCCAGTGTCTGTCTGTAGCTCTAGATTATGACTGCTTCTGTAGTCTTCAGAGTGAGGAGGTGTTTAAATAACAATGCAAGGCGACACTTGTGCAGACATAAACTTGGACCGGTCGAATCCGCGCTATTTCCGGCCGTTCACCTTCGGTCTAACCTGTCACTTTCAAATGGTTCAGCAACTTTCCCTTTCATATCTGCACCTGGCACGCATCGGACCGGTGGACTGACTGCAAACATCCATTAGTTAATATTTACACAGCATTTACAAAGCCACTTTTCCAGTCAGTTATAGGTGCTCTGCAGATGTTTATCACCGCGGGCATTGATCCATGCAAAGGTTGGACCGGGGAAAGGTTAATTGGAAAACAAGACAGCAGAACAGTTGAGAGAAAGTTTTTTTTTTTTTTTTTTAAATGCTATGAGTTGATAAATTCACAGGTGGTCTGATCAGTGGACACATCTAAGATGACCATGATTTTTCCACATCTGTCTTGTGTTCGTAGGGCCCACAGTGCGACTGATGTCTTACCTGACACTGTGTGAACAGTCCTATCAGCCCTCTGCATGCCCTGAATTGTTTGCCATTTCTAACTTTGTGTTTTATATCGCACCGGGGGGGGGGGGGAACTGGAACTGGAGCCAAACCAGTGATCTGAGAGGCCCTCATGCTGAAGAGGAGCCACTTTACAAGCAATTCATCACCTTGCTTGCGGCCTGTCTCTCCTCTTTCCACTTATGTCTCTCTCCCACTCCCTCTCTTTTCCACTGCTTTCATTTAAAAAAAAAAAATCTCTCTCTACTTGTTCTCCTCTCTTCTTCTCTGTCGTCCTTACAAAAACCTCTTCCCCTCCACTGCCCCCCCCACCCCCTCTACTGCCGTCTCTCGGTCTCTGTCTAATCCCAGAGGAGAAAGCTTTGGTTGTGTTTTGGCGTATGGGTATCTGACCTGAACATCGCCTCTAATCCGGCTTAGTTCACTTAATGATGCCACTTGTGGTGCTACGAACGCCACCGAGAAGTCTATAAAAGCCTTCCATTAAAATGCAAATCCGACCTGGCGAAGAGAAGCTAAGCGACACAAAAGTGGGAGAATTTGACCGCAGACCCCCTTCTTTTTCGTCTCTCAGCTATGCCGCCAATGCACGAAATGCTCTCTCCAATAATAACTGATTCTGTGATTAGGACCACTGCTGCATGTTGGCAATGAAATAGACTCCCGTCCCCCCACAAACAAAACGAGAAAGAAAGTAAAAACTCAACCTATTCCATTACAGAGGAGACACATGCATTTTTTTCCCCTGTTGTTGTCAGGAAATGAACAAATGGTTATCAATGTTTGGAGAGGAAATCTCCCATCTCTTGGCCAGGTTTTCCTAACTGATACTATTTTCTCCGTACAAGGCAGGAAATGAATTTTTTTTCTGCGCGCTGTATCACCTCTCGCCCCACCACCTCCTCCCCTCCTACCTTTTTTTTTTTATCAGGATATTCTTTTCTGAGAGCGGGAAGAGGAAGGAGCCTCCTCTCCACCTCCAAACAGAGAAGTTGAGCAATAACATGCCGTACACATCAAAGCCGATACACACAGCAATAGAGTAGTTTCAATTTACAGAATTATTTGGTGGCGGATTTCTCAGCATTTTTTTTTTCTAAGGAAGGATTATACCATATCATGTCACATTCCTGTGCGGGGACATAGTGAATTAGTAAATCCATATCTGTGTGCTTCGAAATAGGCAATAGTACTCTATTTTTTCAGAAATATATAATGTCAAATACTTTCTAGGAAGAAGAATACATAGCGTTTTTTGTTAGATGATTTATGTTCTTCATTATTTACTAAGCCTTTAATAGCAAGATGAGGGGGGAAAAAAGCAGATAAATGAACATGCTACAAATAAAGTCAATATTTGTTTTCATTTGTGCTTCTGATTCAGGAGTAATGTCACTAACATTTTCATCAGCTCAAGAACAGTAGAGCTTCTCTTTCCAAACAGCATCTTAGAGTGGGAATTCTTATGACAACGCTCAAACATTGTCATTGGCAAAGTGGGCTGATGAGGCTCTGTCTGTTGAGAGAGTGAGGAGAATTGGCCTGCTTTCTGAAACAGACACATGAACATAACCAATAAAATGTCTTGTCAAAGAATCTCTGACACAATATGAATCAAAACATTCCTGAAAAGTTTATCTTTGAAAACCAAATTTCTTCTGCTCTAATAAAGTACAGGCCCCTTAAATATATCATCATTATATTATTGTAGCACTACTGTTTATTTTTATCGTTTAAATTTTCATCCATAAATCTGCACAATTGATCAAACTTGTAAGTAAGTTGCGAACTAAAGTTTGAAAACTTCCTTTCCCAACTTTTTAAGTACAAAAACTTTATTTCAATACACCATTTGTTCGAAAGTTGCAGTGCCATTCTGTCATAATCATTCATTATTGTTATTGTTATGTGACTTTCAAAATGTTGGATTCTGTGAGGACATAAAGTGGGATATGTAGAGTGTGAAACAATAATTTTGAATCCAAATCACTCAAACGAACTGTTCCAAAGGACTGAAAATGTCCCATCTGTGCTCATTTGGCCTTCAAGTGCCTAGAGGGAATTGGGAGAAATTAACAAATGGCATTCACTCAAAATGGCACTGTAACAAAAAAACAATATATACAAATTTTAAAAAAGTTGCATCATTACTGAAAACATCATTACCTCCACAGGTCTTGAGTTTAAGTCCCCCTTTAAAGCTACAATGACTTTGATAAGTCCGAGCAAATCAGTGTAAATGTACCGTGCGCCTCTTTGGAACAGCAGTGTTACGTTAGCTGAGGGGAATGGAGGATGTAAAGTGGGAAGGGCACGAAGAGAGAGAGAGAGAGAGAGAGGAAGAGATGTGGGGAGCATCTGCCTGTGGTCATGGTTCATTCACTTTCGCTATGGCCTCACAGCTCTTTGAAAATGCAAGACAGTGAAAGAAAAAGAGTAATGGAGGGGGTAGAGAGTTGGCATGACACAAAATTTTCCCTCATTCTCATCTGCTACTTTCATCATATCCTCGAGTTGATCGGCGCTTCCCCCCTTTTTTAACCACTGTTTGTCAGAACAAGACCACTCTAGTCCTAACGCAGGGGAGTGACGCTCTGCTCCTATTGATTTAACGGTTAGATTAGTGGATCCTCACTTGCAGATTTAAACCTGCTCGATTGAGATAAACAGCCACAAAAATTCAGTTGCAATCAAAAGAGGTTCCATCATGAGTTGTCTGGGGCTCCCCTCTGCTGCTTGGATAGGCCCTGGTTTTTGGGCGGGGAATTGATTTGTGTCTGACAAAGGCGGTGTGTTTGCATGTTTAAAAAAAAAAAAAAAAAAAAAAAGGGTCAGTTTAGGGAAAGAAAAAGACGTGAGGTCATTGCTTCTCTGTTCCTGGAGGCCATGGGCACAACGCTGATAAGGCAACACAAGCCAGCACATTCGACAGCGGAAGATGTATCTGCTTGTGATGTGGCGTCGTACCAAGATCTGCCCCACCCTTACCCACTCTAACCCGCCCCCTACCAACCTCAAATCTATAGCATCCGGAAGCAAACCTTCACTCTTACAACTCTTTGGCGATCACACGTTGACCTCGAGGGCATCAACATCCTGACCTCGATATTACTCGTCGTCAAAATCAGGCCTATAGTCTCCCATACTTTTCTTCCCCTAAAGAGAGCCTTGCACATTTGAGGTCTTTGTCAGCACTTGACATATTCCCATGTCACTGTTTTGTTGTTGGTTGTAATGCTAATAGATGACAATAACAATGACAAGATGGCTGAATAGGTGAAATGAGTGATTGTGTCTAAAGGAGGAAAGTGGTGAATACAGATTCTTGATCATTTATAAGTTGCCAAAATCTTCTAAATTTTACACAAACTAACACTATGCAGGATTTAGTTCAACAATTAGGTTTTGCTTTGAGTTACTGCGAAACTCTTTTTCTCTGTCGCTTCTCTCTGTAGGCTACACTCTTTCATTTGTGAGTCCTTTGTCCTCTTGTGCGCCTCCGTTTTGTCCCATTAACTCAGACGTGTCAAGGCATGCCCATTGCTAGCTGTGCCCAAGCCTGAGCATGGCAAAGCAGGACAGATGGTTGCTAGGGAGGTTGCCAGGGCGGATCAGTGGGCCTGTGTTTGTGTGTGTCTGTGTGTGTGTGTGTGTGTGTGTGTGTGTGGGTTCAGTATCTCAAAGCCACGCTTCACCGTTGGACAATGGCATTGCCGGCCCACACCGGGGTTGAGTTGTGGCACCAAGCCGCGACCCAATAATGCCGGTGCCGCTGAGGGTTGCGACCTGGAAACGGGGGCCGACTGCGATAACAGCTTGGCCGAGCGGCGGGGAGGACACCTTGTCAGTGTCGCCACGTCGTAACGCGTGAATGTCACTGTCCTGCTCGCCCGCCTGCCCTCCACCTCTTATTTTTCTCCATCCCTCCTCCCTCGCCTCCCACATCCATGACACACACACACTCCTCCCTTTTTTTCCTTGCAAGTCTGTGCCTCCATCTTGAGAAAAACAACGTGCTCTAGGAAGATATGAGGACCAGAACCAGGAAGAAAATAAAAGGATTCCCTGTTGATTTACTGTGCTATTCTATTCTCAGCTCAGTTTTTTTTTTTTTTTTTTTTTTTTGAATCCGTGCCTTGGCAACAGGCTCGATTGTCTTTGATGACCCTTTCTGGATACTGTAATCCTTGCTTTTGTTTTATGGCACATTGTCAGTTCTGTGCATCTTCATTGAATACGAATCTGTCTTGTGTGTAGCCATTATACAGCCACCAGAAAATTGCAAGATTAGAAACTTATATATTTAGGGTGTGTGGTGCCTTTTCAGAAGGCCAATACTGACGACTCTCATAATGACCACAGACTAACAGGTGGATAAATAAGAATATACTTGAGGTGGTGCAAAGACATGAAAGTATGTGTAAATTTAAACTTGGCTTAATCTTAACAGGGCAGATTATGCTCAGCAGGTGAGTCTGTGGGTAACAGGGACAGGCTGCTAGTTCTGGCATGCCGCCCCACCAGCAATAACTCTAATGGAGCACTTTCAGAGCTCCTGGGATGGGGAATCAAATCATGTCAACCATGTCATAATCCAGGTTGGACTCCATTAAAGAAAGTACAGTTTTAACATACAGATTTGATCTAAATTTCACTTTAATTATCAAGTCCTAAAACACTATGAAAATATTTCCAGGAAAAAAAAAAAAGATATCTCGACCGTGTAAACAAAAGCGGCAGCAGGGTGACAGTGTTTCAACAAAGGGGTCTGTTCTTCAATTACAGATATCGTTGTCTCTGTCTCCTTGGTACAATCCATGTCTGATGTCTTGCTCTCACAAGTCGCTCCCTCAGGTTCGTCTCTGATGGATTGCAAAGCCACAATCTTGTTTTTCTCAAGCTTGTATAGTGTAACCACAACATCATGCCTAGCTATGACAGTGAATGGGCATCAATTGCCTTGTGATTATGAGCTCCAGTTTGCTGAGAATGTTGGCTCAAGTCACGTTTCATTTTCTCAGAGGAGGGGAAGATTATAGGACTCTTGGTGATGGCGGTATCTTAAAGATATTGAAGTGTCTGAAAAGCATGTTGTTTCTCATCCAACCTAAAAAAAAAAAAGGTTTTCAAAGATTAAAGATAAATTTATGGCTGAGTGTATAATTAGCACTTAAGTGTAAAATTCTGAGTTGCAGTCAGCTGAAAAGTGACAGCTGAGAATCTATTGATGAGCCGTCATCCACATGACATTAGCACCCTCTCTGAGCTGCCTATTGAAGCACCACAGGGTGCCATCAGATCCCTCCCCCTGATAGGGCCTCCAACCTGTGCGTGTGTGTGAGATCTCTCCTCTGACTTGGACCATTCAGCCACTGACTGATGACGTTCCCCTCCAGTGCCAGGCGACATTACACCACAAAGGGCCACTCCGGGTGAAACAAAGACCCTCTAATTGTGCCTTTGAGCAAGCCGCTTGGTCGGTCAGCTGGTGGCTGCTGGGTCCCTCGGGCCCGGGTTATCCTACAGATTTGCTGAGGCCTGGCCTTCTGTAGCAGAAGGGAATTGAGAAAGACGAGGCTTTGCTCAACTCATATATATTATTATTATAGTTTAGCACTGAATTATATACAAGTGGAAGTATTAGTGTCTTAGGCTGCATGTCTTTTCTCTTATTTCTGCCATTGCAATTTCACAACATCCACATCTGAAAATAGTTCCCACCTTTGAAACCTTTTTCATTTGGAAAAGACTTTGCGATGTTTTATTGCATTTTGAACATTTTAAGGTGGTGGCCATGTTTAAAATTATATGTAACAAAAAAGACAATAGATGACAGTAAAAGCAATCACGCCACACACCGTGACTGCCCTCATATAATATACAGTGGCAAAATGCTGCGCTCAAAATAATGAGTCATGTCATCCAAATCATCCGGGACACACCAGGAGGGTCCTGACTGTGATGGATGGTGGATGCTGGTGGTCTGTTGTTGTGTGTGCAAACAGCCGGGCCATTTGGTCCTATTGTTTGCCATTGTTAAGGCAGGCTATTGAGGACTAGCCCTGCTTCTGTTCCTGAGGTCAATGAGGTTTGATGACGTTGTAATGGATACTAAATGACCCCTTAAAGAGGTAAAACTGGAGTCAACCTCAGTGTTTTCACTTCTAATAAACACATTTTCATGGAGAGAATGGGTAAATAGAGGTAATAGCAACACAAAGGAAAAATCGTCAAATAATTTGTCCAGAATCAAAACAAAAAGAGGCAGTTTTTATAATCCATGTCGACGCTGGTTATTCTTGTAACCGAACCTCACAGAATGCACACCACTGCCGTGACAACTCCTCCACCATCAAAACATGTTTTCTTCAAAACCATTCAGCTATTTGTGGCGTCTCCCATGTAGCGGCATGTGTCGCAAGTAGAGTGTTTGTTATTGCTGTGAAAAGACAGCCTGCACTCAGATATATATTTGTGTGTGTGTGTGTGTGTGAGGGAGGGAGGGAGAACGAGAGAAAAGACCGGCTGCTAGGGGTGAAGCAGCGACAGACGACAGACTGAGAGGCAGTCTGCTCCTGCTGAGCCTGCACTGCTGTGCTCTGAACACACCGCTAGAAAGTGCTCTTCTGCAGATTATGCTTCCCTCACTCTGCTTCACGTATTTATCCCTCACACACAAGGCATCAATTGTGCATGGATCTGTGTCACTGTGTCCGAGTTTCAAACTGGACACAAATATCATTTTTAAATAATTTACAATTTTATGGCTGAAAATGCATAAAACGGTATGATTACACTAAAAGCAAACCAGTGTAGGATCTCATTGGTGTATTGATTTTACTTGTGTGTTGAGTGATAATCAGAAGGGGTGAGTTGAGTGTCAGCCGAATAAGATAGATGAAGAGAGGGTTTTCATTAACTCACAAAATCCATTATTAACCTGACAATTCATTAAAATTCAAAAGGAATCAAAAGAAGGTTTATTGTGATTTATCTCTTACATCTAATGCATAGTATTTTTTTTTTTTTTTGCGCTTCCTCTGGGTTCTCCTGTGTTCTGTGCTTACTTAGCAGGGTAATAAATGTAAATAATGGCCTTTCAGAGATTAGGGTCTCCATGCTAGGCTGCACTGCCAATTGAAATCTGCTGATCAGGACGGTCAGTGGACCAACTGTTCCTCAGACAACGCCACAGAGCAGCCAATCCATCGCCATTTGTTATCGGCACTCGTACACACAGCTCAGCCTGCTGGGGTTATTATAGTCCCACTCCCACAGGACTACAGTCTGTCTGTGTAGGCCCACTGTGAGGATGAACAATAAGTTTTTATATCTGCTCTCAATAATGGTCAAAAATGTACTTAGAGTAAAATATAAATTGTGCGTATATGTCCCATTGAAGTGCTGACCGACTGACAATCGGCGGATCCCCAGGGGAGCCCTAGTGAGACTTTACTGTCCCAGTGGAGTCCCATATTTTCCACCAGTCCCCAGTGTCTCCTCCATCACTCTTAAGACAGTAATTATTTTTTTGTTTTCAATTAGCAGCCCCCACCCAGAGTGGACACAGAGCCCATTGAGGCTATGTCCTGCAAGACACAAAGCCTATTTTTTTTCCTTCAGAGACAGATTATCCAGTAATAATACCAAATGTTTTCTTTCCTCTCTAACTGAACCAGGAGAAATCTGATGCAGCTTTCATGTAAGAATTCTCTTTATACAGGAGTTTGCTTGTTGCCTGGTAACCTGTCACTGCACCCAAAGCGGATTTCTTTAAAGAAACGGTTGATTTTTTTTTTTTTTGGACAGAGCTAAGCTAAGCTAATCAACTTCAGCATTCCAGTTGTACAACAGCTTACTTCCAGTAATTACATCGAAGCTGCAAACAGAAACAAGCTGAGGTGTTTAAAGCTTCGGTCTGTAGTTGGTGTTCGGCCTCTGTTTTGAATCTCACAGTTCACACTGCAGCTGGAGTCCCTGCAGTAGGAACCACATGTTTGCCATTGAACATTAACCCTCTGCCACATGCACCATGATGGGGAATGTGGACCATGTGGACTGGTGGTTTTGGTAGAAACAATGTTGTCGAATACTGTGGATTGGAGCTTCAACGTTTAGTATTTTTTACTTGAGCTATTTCCGGTTAAACATGCTTTTTTTTTTTGTGAGTCCTTTTGAAGACTTCAGCTTCCTTCTTAAGCATTTTGAATCAAAGTAAATAATTTCCACATTTGCACATTAAAGTGATTTCAGAGCAAATGTTCAGCATATGTTCGGAGTAGTTTATTAACACATTAAAAGATTATTGAGACAGGCAGAAAAGTGAATCAGTGTGGCCTTGTGTACTTCAGAGGAGCTGGGACTTACACTCCATTTCAATTCAAATGGTGTGGCAGCAGCCCAGAGCTTTGAGAGTTTCTCAGTGGACCATTTCCCTCATTGAATCCCTCATTGGAAACTCTTCTTTCCTCTGTTAACATTTTCTGTCAAGGTTGAACTAACAATGCACTTAAACCCCAGCGGCTCCTGCAGAGCTGCAACACCAGAAGCCTTTACTTTATGTTGATAATGTGAGGAAGATGAGTCAGTGTTTGGTTTTGAATGGAGATATTTCGTGCAACGTCTTACAGGTGCATGCAGTCTTCCTCATTTTATATTAAGATCCAGTGAAGATGTGTAAAATCCACATTATTAACAAGTTTCTCAGTCTCAAGTGGAAATTCTTAAGGTGTTCCCAGTCTGAGTTGTGTTAAACTTGGTGCATGATGGAGCATAACTCGGAGAAACCATCCCACTGTGAATAGAATAGTGTCTGTCCTCTTGTGGGAAATGTTGCCAGCATTATATTTAATTAGCTTTCTTTAGTGCGCTTGTAAAGAAAACAATTAGTCTTAATTAAAATCATTGCATGCCGTAGTGTGGTTTCAAAGTAATAAACTGCCAGCGCTGGTGCACACGTCCTGAGCATAAATAAATAGATTCTAGTCATTTTTTATTGAGCACTCACTTATAAGCCTTATACAAGCTGTCATATGTATCCTAATTGACTGCTATTTTTAGCGTGAATACTTTGGCTAAATAGACGATAGTTATAAGTATATATATATATATAGAACCCAACACAGTTTTTTTTTAAAATGAAGGCTGTGTCAATAATTCATTTTTAATAGCAGAGTTTGTGTGTTTTTTCCACAGTGTGGGTGACTCAGGCCGCAGAGCACCAAACACAATAACAGTGCAGGCCTGTGACGAATGAGAAGGGTAAATATTGTGTACATTTGAGAGGTGCTGAGGCGAGGCAGTAGCCTAAAGATGTACTGAAAAGGAGTGGGGGAACACGCACACACACGCACACACACACACACACACATAAAGATGATACCCACATGAATTTGGTTTAATATGTAGCTTCTCCACTTGGGAAGTGATGCAGAACCTTCGCTGTTCTCGCACCAGAAGGCTCAGAGGATTGTGTGTGTGTGTGTGTGTATACGTGTGTGTGAAGTTGACTCTATTATTCAGTCTCTTCATATTCTTCAAATTGCTCCGAGGGGGAAAATGCACACAGGGCCCTGGAGGACTCTGCGCCTGCCTTCTGATTATTATTGTTGTTGTTGATTTTAGACATTAAGGGAGGTGGAAGCCACATTGAAAATAATTTATGACTTTATGTTATTGAAGGTAGTCTCTGCTTGGATGGATGGCACTGTTCCTCTGTTGTAGTTTCAGCTCTTAAGATAATATATATCTGTATAAGGTAGCAAACTAGCTAATATAGAGGCATTGAAATCTTTTTAAAATCATTTAAACGCTTCCTCTTTTAAACTAATTCCCACTTACATCTTGGCCACATTGTCAAAGTTCAGGTGCAGTTTAAACTTTTACCACTTGAGTATGTGGGTGCCATTCAAAGAGCTTAATTAAACTAATTATCCAACCAGAGCTATGCTAGATAGTCAGAGCGATTAAAGTTTTAGTCCTTCTG
>JAVQJX010148870.1:0-11354 GCA_036025115.1 Ambassis agassizii
AATGTAGGTTGTTGCTTAGATAGCATTTTGCTAATAATAATAGTACCAAAGAAGCGAGCTAAGCTAAGCCAGATAACTTTGACTTTTAGTTAACTTGTTGACTTGGTAAAGTTAGCTAATTTATAAATGGAAAGTTAACCAATTTGACATCACATTGGCCAGGTTAACACTGCAGAGCAAACAAGCTAAGCTTAGCCAGCTAGCTGTGACAGCCATGCTAACTATCTTGCATGATGCATAAAGTGATAAAGTAAAATTTTACTAAAAAGCAAGCTAACTTTCACTGAATTTTGCTTGTGCACTTGACTTTGTAATGATAGCTATTAAAATAATTTGCTAACAGCCATTTCACTGTGTGAATTACATCCTATTACACTCAGTTTTTGCTACATTTGGTTAGCAGTCACTGAGGCAGGTTTTTTACCATTCATATTGTGAATCTTGGGTTTCCACGTCTCCGGCCTAATCATCTCATGTTGCCATGGAGACACATTCAGCTTCTCCTGCCACAGAAAACCCCACCTCCTTCATCATCTCTCCATCATCGTCAGCCCTGAAAACATTTACACGCCAACATGAAAAATTTGATGTAGGAGGCAAAACTTCAGTAAACACAACTTCACACTGACGCACACACACACACAGACATCCCCATCTGTCAGTCATCTGTGTGTGTCTCTCTGCAGACCATCTTGGTGGGCGACAGTGGTGTGGGTAAGACCTCGCTGCTGGTTCAGTTCGACCAGGGCAAGTTCATCTGTGGGTCCTTCACTGCCACCATGGGCATCAGCTTCACAGTGAGTCCACACTTCCTGTCCTTACACACACACACACACACACAAACTGTATTTTCCCTCCCCGCTGTGTTGTTGACTTCACCCGAGTGAGAGGACATGTCAGTGCGATGATGGACTGTTTGTGCTGAAATCGTGACATAACAGCAAATCATGAATCAGTGGTGCTCTCCGTCAGTGTGGGATGCTTCATTTTCTCACTGCATTCATTTGTGTGTGTGTGTGTGTGTGTGTGCTTCTTCTTATGGTTAATGACGCCGTGATTAAATTACCACAGCTAATGAACGCCTGTTTGCTGCTGGATATTTGTAACAATGCGGTTTTAGGCTGACTTTATGCTTTGTGACAAGTTTTGAGGCGAGTGCAGGCTGTGTGACATGTGGAGGCTAAAATACACACACAGAATTCTGCTGTGACACTGGTGACTTTGGTTTGTGTCACTGCCATTAGAGCAGCAGAGAGGAGACAGAAATCTGTGAGAAAGTATGAAATTGGCTTTGCCATTTCACATTAGCATGTGTTTGCATAAGTGCCAAGGATTCAAGGTTCAAAGACCCAACAGGGAAAAATAAATGATGTCACACTGACGGATTTAAAGTCAACAGTGAGACAGCGGCTGTAAAAAGAAATGTCGGATGTATCAGATCAGAATTTGTTTGTGTTTGCAGTGAGTTGGCTGGAATCATTTTTTTTAAAGATAATTCTCCTTTTTTTGTGCTTTTTTTTTGGAATCCAGAAAAATATCCTGAAGTGACAACAAAGTGCCACTAGAGGGCAGCTTGTGGACGTATTTGTTTCTACGGTAACCTGGTCAGGAGGTGAAACTGCCTAAAGTCCATGTAGTTTTACACACCTCAGACAGGGGGCGTCATACATTTTAGAATCAGTGTGCCACAATAAACCATCCATCCACACCAGGAAATCATCACATGTGGCTAACATTGCAGTCCTTTAAAATGGAACATGTGTGTGTGTTTTTTTGGACTTGTTGCCATGGTGACTGCAGAAGGTGGGGGGGGAGGGGGGGGGGTCTTTACCTGACTTCTTACCTTGTTTTTCAATGCTTAACCTGCCTCCTAATGTGGACTTTTGTGTCTGTATCAGCAATATCGTTTCCATTTTGGCCTTCCAGCATGAATCTAAATATGTGTTGTGGCTGAGGAGTGTATTATTTTTTTTTTTTTCATAAGAACATGTAGACCAAAAATGACACCATTTAATCTGGACAATGTCAAAGGGTACAAACATGGAAACCAGGCTATACATTTGTTTATTTCTACTTTTTAAGCCACTACAGTTTGTCATTTATTACAGTTTTGAGGACAGAAATATGTGGGTGCCCCTCAGATCCAGACTCCCCTACATAGTACACATCATATCTCCTCTTTTGCTCACAGCTCCTCCATCTTTGTGCCTCTGCTCAGGATAATCAATCAGCTCCATGTTCAAATAAATGTTTTGTCATGGTGTTCATGCCAGAGGGAGGCGCGCTGAGAGGAGCAGCCGAGATTACATGTCAGTAAACACAAATGATATCTGACCACGTGTCATTAGTCCAGTGTTGACACTAGGGGGAGACAAACACTGCAGCTTCATTACTCAGACTTGATTGGGAGACTGTCAGTGAAACCATTTTAGACATGTATGACATTATAATTAAATGGAGGGTATTTATGGAATAGTCTGCACAAAAGAGGCTCTGATAGGTGGTTGTGCATCATAAGAGAAGCGAGAGAACAGAGAGAATGATGGAGGGAGCGCTTCGTTTGTAATTAATGGCAATGCTTTGTGTTTTGTGCGTTTTTTTTTGGTGAAGATTTGCGCCTTTACGCACGACTTCCATATTTTAATTTGAGAGTTCATCTTCCTGTTTAATAACTTCTTGACCCCCCCCCCCCCCCTCTCTGACTGATCGACCACCACCTGTGGCAGATGACTCAGCCATCGGCGCGGTTTGACCCTTGCAGCTCTCCCGGTGTCATCATCAGAGGAAAACACACACACTGAAGCCGTCGACGTCCGCGCGTAGCTGTTCAGTTACTCATCTGCCCACGCCAGGATGCAGCGCTGCGCTCTGCACAATCACACAAATGTTTCCGCCTGCTTCTCATAACTGCTTTGCTGACTGTTGGATGCAGACGCTGAGGCGCCGCCGCCGCTGATTCCGCTTCAAGTTTGTGCCACGTTCAGGTGTGATTTTTTTTTTCTCCAAATATTCCTCCTCTCACCGGGAAAGAAGCTCATTTTGCGGCCACACGCAGTATGCGAGCAGCGGAGCTGGATGCTGGCGGAGACCGGGACTGAGCGGCTCTCCTATCAGACACCGTGCGCGCTTTTCTTGGACACATCTCGGAAATAATTGTGTGCTTTCTTTTTTTTTTCTTCTTCTTTTTTTTTTGCGATGTCCACAAGAAAGGCATCGTTAACGGACAAGCAGACTAAAAACGGCACATCTAAGTATGTGTTGGAGAGATGCGCTTCTATTAATGAGTATTATGATATTGCCTTCAAGGTGTGTATCCCCGTCTTATTTGTATTCTCTTTGTTTTGGAACTGTGTGTTACTGAAGCTTCACGTCTGGAGAACGTGTGTTGATGATTCTCGTTACACAGGCCGTGTTAGTACACTGATGACAAACACACAGGATGATTTAATGTGTCTGTAAATCCATTTGTCCGCCCTTTTACACCTCCAAATATTTACAGAGGGTGGACTTGTTGCTCCTTCTGCGCAGACACACACACCTCTCACTGTTTTATAAAGACTCACACAAAAGGAAAAGTTAGCCCGCATTTAATTCATTGTAGAGGTGTTGATCTACCGGTTTGACCGTAACAATGTCCTGTTGACATGTGCAACACAACACCTCTAAAAGGTTAATGGAATTTAAAAAAAAAAAACATGAATGAAGAAACTGATTATTTTATTTTTATCGTCAATATGTGAACTAAAGTTAAAAATATTTTTAATAAAACCTTAATTAAGAATTTATAATATATGTAGCTACAACAACTTAAAAACATTTCTTACTGCTAATTTGGCTGTTTATGCTAACATGAGGAAAACACCTGATCTATATCGAGCTTAGCTTGTTTGCTAGGTAATGTTAGCATTAGCAAAACAATGTCACAGAAGGTTTATTCACAACAACTACTCAGTTACCAACTATTAAACAATAGCTACCGCATATGTTACAGCCACTTAGCTAATATCAGCATGCTTGCAAGGTAATGTTAGCATTAGCAAAGCAATATTTTACCAGATTTATATACAACACCTGCTAAATTATCAGTTTGTACTAGCTAAAAGCTAATCAATTAGCAAGTTTGTCACTAACAATATTTGTTAGCGTGCTAGCTTAATTTGAACCAGCTAATGATACATCTTAACAGCAAACAGCGACGCTAAGTGCAGTTAGCTACCTAGCTCAAACTTGGACAAACAGCACGTAGCTCATTGCTTTGTTGTCATTATGCTAAAACATACAGCAGTGCAACAGCATTCAGGAAGAATCCACAAGCAGCAGGATGCTAACTGCAGTTCACTTAACGTGGGTCACTGACAAATGTTGACAAATGTTTTCTGACTCTTGGTTGTTGTTGTTTTTTTAAACTAGATTAATGAAAATCCTTCCTCACTGTAATGTGGATGGAATAATACTGAGACAAAGCTATTAGCATCATGTGTGCTGTTGCTACTGCTGAACAAAATAAAATGTTTTTATTAAAATGACGCTATGATAATGCAGTTTCACATGCACACAGCATACAGACACAGGCAGGACTCTGTGACTGTGTGTTTGTGTGTGTGTGTAACACCCTGTTGTTTCAATCATATTGAGTAGTTCTCTAAAGTGGATGCATGCAGAAAAATGATTTCAGAGTTGAAAGGCCTCTCCAGTGTTGGCGCAGTGTCACATGTTGGTGGCAGGCAAGTGGATCTGTGTTGTTGTTGATGTAGGTGCCACATTAATGAGCCGACGCTGGTTACAAGGATGAGATACTGTACAAAACAGTGATACAAACATCATGATCTCTGATGTGAAATATTCTGTCAGCTTTAATTTCCTCTTCAGTGTGTTTTTTTTCCTGCCAGCTGTAATCTGTTGTCCTTCTCCTCTGCTCGTGGATGTGCTCCAGGTGATGCTGCTGGGAGATTCGGCCGTCGGGAAGACGTGCGTCTTGGTGCGCTTTAAAGATGGGGCGTTTCTGGGAGGCAACTTTATAGCCACCGTTGGAATAGACTTTAGGGTGAGAGAGACACTACAGCCGCCTCGCTGAATGAGTCATTATGATGTTCATTATTTCTGTATGAGCTGCTAATGGTTTGTTATGTTCTCTTTGTGAGGAAATATTTTACATTTGGAAAAACAACCTAAACAGGCAACGAGAGATCCATTTATCAGAGCGACACCAGGGCCAATTATCACCTGATTTCCACAAGGAACACTTCATCATACTGCGATGATGGCACCAAATGTACAAATCCTCTCACCAATCAGTCAAGTTCACAGACCACTTGTGCTGCTAGGCGCTGTGGACGGCTTCATAAATGTGGTGGCAGATGCCTGCCCACGTCCCTGTCTCCAGGAAAGATTGGCTGCAGCTCAGCTCAGTCCTGGAGGAGTCACCCTGCTGCTGACAGACACGCTGCCACCTATTCACACAAACACACTGAATTTCAAGAAAATGCCTACTGTTTATCCTCTGGAGGAAATATGTGATTGGTATGTGATTTGATCTGCTAAGGTAGAGGAAGTCGTTAACACGTTTAGTCCAGCAGTTGTAGAGCACCAGCTCTCTACTTGTAGAAATGATTTTGGACCCCTTTAGAAAATATTCAAGGATATCATCGCTGTCGTCATGGTGAGCACCGAGCTGTTCCTTTATCTTGTTGAAGAGGTCTGAGGTTGTGCATCAGATGAACAGATGTTGGATGATGGTGGACTCGTGGTCATATTGATCTCCTCCTTTACCTGTCTTGAAATACGGTGTAGTCGGCCATCACCTTGATGTCTGGAAGTGACCCAGGTCTGCAGAAATCATGTCTCTGTCCCTCATCAGGCTCACAGCGCGGCCATTTTAGAGTTTGTTATGGATAACTGCATGGACACGCTCTGTGCCGTTTTATTAGATCATGTCATGAATCTTGTCAGTAGTCTCTCACTTTGGATTTTTCACCATACACGTTTGCAGACTGACAGTGTAACAAGCTTCCTTTTAATGCTCTCAGTCTCCACAAACTGGACTTTTAATGTCCGAGTATTAACTGCAGCTTGTTCTGTGACAAGAAGTCCTTCACAGATCAGTCTGTCCCATTTAACAAAGGTCTATGAAGGTCTACGGCTCCAGACTTTCTGCATAATTAATCAAAGATGTAACAAGAGCTTCTGATACTTATATAGGACACAAACTTATGAGTCTCCCCTTGTATTCTGTTTGCACTGACAACCCTCATTTTTCCCTCCAGTCAAAGCAAAACACTCATACTAATGGCAAGTCAAGTAGGGGTACTCAGTTTGAGGAGGAAATTGCGCTGCATTAGCCACAGTGATGTATTGTCTTGGCGGTGGAGACATGAGGAAACATTAATGGATGTCTGACAGATATTGACAGAATTCAGCTCATTAATAAGGGAAGTGACTCTGGTTTACACTTCAAATACAACCCTAAGTGCTGCTCATTCAGGACTTAATGTGAGCAGCTACCTGTCTGTTTCTGTGAGATAAACAGGTTGAGTCAATAAGGATGTCCTCCATGCATGGATGGGCAGGCATGCTGTTGTGGCAGCTTGTAAAATGGCCAGTCTATTTTGGGAATTCTTCCTTGTAGCAGTTACTCAGCATGCAGGATCCTTTCGCGTCATTATTGGGGGTTGGAGGGGGGGAATGGAAACCCATGGCAACTAATGCAGGGGTTGAACCATGTCCATTCAGCAGGTGGCATCTCCACTGTAGCTGCTGTGTTCTCAGGCCTCTGATGACCTGTCACTGATATGAAGCTGCTGACTGATTAAGGAAGTGCTTTTGCTCGTCACACTTCCTCCTGCGGTGTTTTTTTATTTTGCAAGTTCAAAACAAGATTGCGGTTTTTATATTTCCTCCTTGAAGCCTGTACTTTAAGCTCTGATACACTCTCTGGGTTTTTTTGTTTTCCTTGTTTAGCACATGCAACCGTCACAACATTTAGTCCTTTATCCCAAACTGTCTCAGTCCGCTACAGGAAATCGGCCCTATGGGGCTGCAGGAAATTAACGGGGGAGTCTGTTGTTATGCTGCCAGCCGTCTTTCTCACTGTTGTGTAATTAAGTCTAATCCCAGGACCTTGTTGTTGTGTGGGTGTTGCAAATTGCTTTCTCTGCCAGCATTCAAAGCCACTTTTAGTCGCCTTGTTCCTTTTGCCTCACGCTGAGTCTCTGCCGTGATGTTTGTCATTCATTCCTGTGCCATATTCACAGCACTCCCGTCTCTAAAGCATACGGTGAACTGTCTCTCACGGCTCCTCTCGTCTTCCTGCAGAATAAAGTGGTGGATGTCGACAACCTGAAAGTCAAACTCCAGGTTAGACTTCCTTTTCTCTAATTAGCAATGAAAAATAACGGTTGACTGACCCAGATTGTGCTTTAAATCTTAAATCAAAGCCTCTTATTGTTGCAGTGTAACTAACGCACTGTACAGGTTTATGTGCCAACAGCATGCTGTGAATCTAAGGCACAAACCCGACCTGTTCATTCAACACTGAGTAGGAGGAGGTGACAAAATTAGATTCCTGTGTAGCTTGAGTGAATCCTCAGCTGCTTCACAGGACAAACCCAAAAATGTGCAGATGGTTGTTATTGTGCTGCAGAGTCCTTACTGTTCAAGCTTCAGACTGAGCAGGACAGGATGTGATATTTATACACTGATAACAACACAAAAACATTTACCGTTTACATCAACTAATTTAGCCTTCACTATGCTGTTAACACAACTAGCAATTACATCCATGCCAAACAGTCTCTGCCTAGGATCAATCAAGGACATTTTGTATTTTTAATCTGTTTATAAGAAGCAAACAAAGCTGGGTGCTTCAAGACATTGAGTTCTAAAGACTAAATGCTAAGCTAGCAAAACAACTGGAACAGGCAAATGTCAAAATTCATAACCAAAATTTAACAAAATGGTCTTTATAGAACAGAAAAATGCAGGGTTTGGGTTTTAGTTTGATTTTAGAGTGCTAGGCTAGGCTAAGTAACTGAGCTAGCAGACCGTGCTGTCATTTATGTAGAAAAAGGAAGAGTTTAAAATGATACATCCAAAGTTTTTTTTGTTAGCAGCTTGCTTATCATAACTCCAGTGTTTAGTTAAATGTGTTGTCTTCATAGAGCCCAGCCATGCAGTGCAGTATAGTGGTGTGTGTTCCTGCTGCAGTGTTGGTGAGGTTTGATCAGGATGTTTCCGGCTGCTGTGTAATTATGTGGTTTGTTACGCAGATCTGGGATACAGCTGGCCAAGAGAGATTCCGCAGCGTAACACACGCCTACTACAGAGATGCCCAGGGTAACCTTTGCTTTTTCTATATTCCACTTCCTCCTGCTCTCTCTCTCTCTGTGTGGATATAAAGTGTAGGTGTGCATGTTTAAACTGCTCTTCTTGTTTCCTTTCACAGCGTTACTCCTGCTTTATGACATCACCAGCAAGCCATCATTCGACAACATCAGAGTAAGACGCACGCAGAGTGACTGACTTCCTGTTTCTGTCCTCTACATGCAAAACATTTCTCTTTTTACAGACATGAATATCTTTTGCTATGGTAATGAAAAGCAATAATGAGAGTGACTCAATGACTGATTCAATTACGGTTGTAGAAAATGTGAAAAACACAGTGGTGGTATGTGTTTTTCTAACAGATCTGTCCTCCTCCTCCTCCTTCCTTCTATCTGTCTATCTTTTTCTACTTTTGAAGGCTTGGCTGACTGAAATACACGAGTATGCCCAGAAGGATGTGGTCATCATGTTGCTCGGCAACAAGGTGAGCATAGCTTCCTTTTTGCTGTTACATAAAGCGATGAGGAGGATAACTGTCGGTCCCTCAGCACAGACTCTTATCACACTCAAGCAGACATGAGAATGCTTAAAAACCAGAAAATGCTCACACGCTCAGTTTAACATTCACAAGTGAAACGTTCTGATCTTCCATGTCCGTGGAAATAAAGAGTTTTACAGAATTATTGCCTTCTGTGAGTACACATTAAAAACAGTGATTCACAAGCTACTCTTCGTATGCTTTAAGCTGCCGATGCATGAAACTATTTAATGTCTCACTGTAACCAGCAGTCACTGCTAATATATCTAAAAGCTCCCTCTGGTGGCTCAGAGGGGACTGGCTTTGTCTCAGGGGTCGGAGATGTCACACAGCAGCAGGGCTGGCGGTCTTGCTGACATGATGGTGATATAATTGTGAAGCTGTGGGCTTAGTTTTTTCTTTGCGATGCTGTCTTACAGTCAGACATGGCCGCAGAAAGGGTCGTGAAGATGGAGGAAGGAGAGAAGCTCGCTAAGGTAAAGTGTGATGTCTCCATGTGGTGATAATTTCAACAACACACAGACACACTTCTCCTTGCTTATATTATTTTTTTTATTGTTTTATCCATCTAAGGAATATGGAGTCCCTTTTATGGAGACCAGTGCAAAGACAGGAGTCAATGTGGAGCTGGCGTTTCTCGCTATCGCAAAGTAAGTTGATTATTTTAACCATGTGATGAACAGAACTGTTGAATGTGTCGGATGTGTCTGCTGGATGTGTAACCAAGCATACATGACATGTTGCCATGACAACATAATAAGGAAATTATGCTGTAAGTTATTGTTATATTTTCACAGGTTGTGTGGTCAGATTATATAGAGAAGTACATTACAAAAAACAGAAAATTTGTGGCATAATTGATCGTGACACACAGCTTTTGTGGATGATGTACCTGCACCAGATCATTTGCTAATTAAAACAGCTGGTGTATAAATGAGATAAAACTACAGACTAAATAAAGATGGATAAACCGTCTCAGGGGTTCCCCAGTAGCCTGCCTGATTTCCACCTAATTGCCACCAAACAATCACCTGATTAACAGGTGACTTTGCTTCCTTCCTGTTTCTGTGACTGCCCGCCCACCACAGCTCCACCCACACTCCACCTCAATTTGAATTAATTGGAGTCTAGACGCTGCAGCCATGGTGACAATTTGAGTCTCCCAAAGCATGTTTTCAAGAACCAGTGGGGGACATCGGAGGATTCATCCATCTTTATTTACATTCAATGGGGATTGACTCACTTTTTGGTGCTGGCATCAAGTGGGCCTGCCGCTCCTCTCCGTTCACCAACACCAGGCGGTCTCTGGCACTTTTTTGGCTTCATTTTCTGCTTGTTAGTTCTTGTCCATCATAGCAGCTCAAATGTGGTGACGCCATCTGCTGCTGAAAATAAGAAACACAAATGAAAGCTAATCAGAACAGTTGTTTTTACTCAAGTCACCAGATTTCCAAACTATTTTTCACACTTAAAGCTCCTTTTAATGAAAATAAAAGTCTATAATTGCTGCTCTTGGTGTTAGTAATAACTGCTAATAATAAGAAAGCAAAAGAACCGATGCCTTTTTGTCAGATATTTTGTTGTTCGTTTTGACTGATACTCCCTTCTTACTAAAAGATTGGTCTGAAATTACTGCCTGTTCCAGGAGCTGCAGCAGAAAATAATGCTCATAATTTTTGTTATCTTGGTGAGAGTTTTAGATGAAATGATAACATCTCAGCACACAGTGATCCTGCTCTTATTTCCTTTTTCATATTCTTGATTTGCTCGCCCTGTCTGCGCTCCCTCCCACACATATCTACCCTCCCCCCCCCCTCCACCCCCACCCCCCCTCTCTCTTACTTCCTGTCTCTCTCTGACAGGGAGCTGAAGCACAGAGCGACACAGCAGCCCAATGAGCCCAAGTTCCAAATACACGACTACATCGAGTCTCAGAAGCAAAAGTCTGGCTGCTGCAGCCTCGTGTAGCTGATCACCAGGCGGAGAGAGACACGTATATTTAAGGAAAGATGGAGGGAGGGAGGGGAAGGAGATAAAAATGTCTGCTCTCTCTAATGAAAGCCAATCCCAGCACCAAACCCTGAGGAGTCGAGAAGGATCCTCGGCTTCTCCACCGAGCTTTTGGCTGAATGAATCTGGATCAGCTGGTGTCCCCTATCTGAAATGTGAATTAAAAATTTTTATGTCCTGTGTAGAAACGTTTGTGGTCTTTGTGGTGACAATTATTTCAATTGGCAAGATAGGTGATTGATAAGTTTGTGTCCTGAAGTAGAATTTTTAAGAAACTTTTAGGAATGTTGGCACCTGTAGTCCAACAGAATTAGTCCTGGACCTCCAAAAAGTGTTTGCCAACATCAGCTCCTCCTCCATGTTGTGTCAGTGTGAGGGTGTGGCTCAGCTGTTGGATGATGGTGGACTTGTGCTCTGAGTCTTGTTGCTTTCCTCCTGTAGCTTCTCACAGATCAGTGTAGTCGGCCCCTGTAACAGTGTTTGACCC
>JAVQJX010148905.1:0-11370 GCA_036025115.1 Ambassis agassizii
CAGATTAGAGTTTTAAGATATATTCTACACTCTAAGCCTTTCCTCTCCCTGGACACAGGATGATGCCTATCTGCAGACATTTTTCTGTGAAATGATGTCTTATAAACAAGTTAGAGCCCAACTGCCACCTGGCAGATTTATTACAGAGGATGTGTGTGCTTATAAGAAGTGGCAGTAGATCCAGTTCTTGCCAAACAACTTGGGAGTCATTCCAAAGTGACAATGTAACCCTGTAAAAGCTGATTCTGCCCCATGGATTTGCCTGCTTTCTGCTTCTCTCCAGGCTGGAACCTGGCTCTTCTTACTTATAAGACTAAGTTTAAGACAGGTCAAGTTTATTAAGTATTTGGATGGCATGACTGCTCCCCCCCCCAAAAAAAAGAGTCCAAAACATCAGAAACCTTTTCATTGATAGCAACGTGGCTGAGGGGACCAGAATATACTGGGGTACTGTTTTCACACTTAACTGGATTAGTTAAACTGCTGTTGCACATACAGGATAATAATTGCAAAGTCTTTGTATAAAAAAAGGCTATTGAGCTCCCATATAACAGAGGCTATCACGTGTGCTTTGCCTTCCATTATTCTGCCCCTTTTAAAAAAATATATATATATAAAATTATTATTTAGTTCAAAATGTGAAGCTATCTACTCCATTGTTACAATTGTGCTGTTTTAAAATCACTGAAAAATGACATAGGTATTACGTAAATTATTGCTTTATTTCACATTTCAGGATGAGATGAATAGAGTGGTCCATTTATAGTCACAAGACAAAATGAAAGAATTATTTACAGACATGGAGACATTACAGTGTACAGACTTTCACATGGAGCCCTATGATTTCAGTACAAATGCTACAAAATACAGTACATTCATCTGGGTTGTGGTCACTGAGTCAAAAGGGTTCACTGTGTTCTACAGCACATAAACTGGTCTATTCACAGATGATACGCACATGATCAATGAGGAAATGACTGTGTATGCAAGCTTACACTGACACATGGGGATATTAAGAAAGCATATCTTCAGTACTATAGAACGCATTTTGCTTAATTAGGTTAAGGTTAAGACAACAGTAGAGTCTGACGGAGAGGTGGGACAATCTAAGTGCATCTGAACAGTGGCAATAAATCAGTTACCACATACTGTACATCTTTGGAAGAAAAGGACACAGGGGATGCAAGTTGTGCTACAAATGCATGACAACACCCCTCTCTCTCCTTTGGACACTGGATGATCAGAGTGATCAGTGTCAGTGAGTCTAAAAGAAGAGAAACCTTCTGCCAATGTTGTTTGTTCACCTGGCATCACATGATATGAAAACAAGACATTTTTAGTAGTAAAGTACCTCATGTGATTACATAGCAGCCAGGTGGCACTTTCACTCAATAATTTCAAAGAGAGTGTTTAGAAAGACTAAGAAGACAAAAAGAAGATTAGAAAATGTGCCACTAATTATTTGTGTTAAGAATTTGGGGAGGTGCCACCTAAGAAAGTGAAAATTAGAGAATGTGTAACAGTTTGATCCTACGTTTGAATGTAACAGCGTGACCTGAACGAAACCAGCTGCCTTTGACTTTGTTCATGCAGTTTTCCCATTTACAAAGTGACAAGTGCAAACATGATGACTGTCCATAGCTGAGAAGAATGTGTGTGTGTGTGTATATATATATATGTATATAAAACTCTGTAACAGAAATATACTTTTAGAAAGTGTTGTGTCAAACCATTGTGCTATTTTAAAATGACGAAAAAGTCAGTTCAAATAAAATGCTACAAGAACTGTAGTAAACTCAACTGCAATATGAACACATATAAATTAAAAGGGTGATTCTATAATCATAAAACTTCAAAAAATCTCTTTGATATTAGGAAGTATCTATCATTAAAATATCTGACCAATCAGATTAAGGTGAGTTAACTACTACTACACTACTACATACCAAACTGATCGCTGGTGTGTCCTTTATCCAAACAGGTTGGACAGCGGTCTGGTTCGGAGAGGACTGCTGGGCACTTCCTCTCCTCTTCCCACCTCGCCTGTGTCCCTGAAGGAGGCGCTGTGGATGATCTGGGCGCGGTGATGCCCCCGGTACAGCCTGGCATTGAGCCGACTCAGAGACGACTTCCTCTGTATTCCCCCTTTAGTCTTCCCATTCCCTGCACCATCCTCTGCTGCCTCTGCTGGAGGATTCAGTAGGCGCAGTGGATTCAGATTGCCTTGGAGGACTCTGGGAAACCTCCATCCGCGCCCACCACCACCACTGCTGTTGCTGCTTCCACTGCTGTTGACATTTTCGCTGTCAGACTCTGCCCCTGGTGAGGTGACCACTCCCTCCTCGTGAAGGTTAGCAGCAAGTGGAAGAGGCAGATACTGGATGGCCCGCCTCCCGCTGTAATCCCGAGCTTCCGGATCAGCATCCCAGTCTGACAGCAGCACACGGACCACCTGTCAATCACAAAGAATGGTGTGATGACTAAAAATCTGTGGATAGTTTCTTCCTATTGGCAGCTAGACAATTTTTTGTGATTTGATGGACAGACAGTTCATCCAATTATTGTTTTGAATGTCCATGTCCTTTTCAAACTGTTTCCCTGGATGACTTCCCAGATGGTTTTGTGTAACACACCATCTGGCACACAGTCACTGTAGTGCATGCACATTTTTCTGCAAATCGTCTACACTGCAGAAACATTAATATGCCAAAAATCTGTCCAAACAAGAAGACGGTTGGAATAATTGTGGACAAACAATCAAACTGTAATTGTTTTATGAGAAAGGAAATATATAGATTTTGTTCAGAAAATATACACCAATTCACAAGGTGCAGTTTTCTAGTGCCAGATTGTCATATTGTGCATATATTTTCATTTTGGGAGTGATATTAATAGCAGGAACAGACAGAGAGCAGGCGTCACTGAGCAGGTGTGACACACGACACTCGGCTCTCACTCCTTACAAACCCACCTGAGTGTGTCCGTGCATAGCAGCCAGGTGTAGCGGCGTGTATCCAGCACTGGATCTCACGTTTACATTAACAGGTATACTGTTCTCCTTGGCGAAGGCCAGCAGCTGGGAGAGCAGCTCCGCTTTGCCCTGCTTGGCCGCCCAGTGTAGGCAAGTAAAACCGGTCACAAAGTCTCTCTTCACTACCAGGCTGGGTTCAACAGCTAACAGGGGCTGCAAGCTTTCCCACAGGCCATCTGAGGCGCACAACATCCACTCATGCTCTAGAGGGTCCAGAGTTACAGAAGCACAGTCCTCGTCTGTGGCTGATGAGAGGATTGATGCAGAGTCGCCGTCGCTCCTCACGGAGTCACGGAGACGCGAACCACGGTAGATCATAGACCTCCGTACCTGAGGTGAGCTACTCATCATGAGTTCTATGAAGTTCCTACGGCTTCCTTTGGGTGTGTTGATATCTAGAACAGGGTCCAGTCCCTCCAATGCACTGTCTTCAGAGAGGCAGCTGGTCAGTGTGGCCCGTTGGGATCCTTTGGACACCCTGTGTGCCCCTCTCACCTGCTGATTGTGGGACCCTCCAGTGTGACCTTGGTCCCCATCTGGAATCCCTATCACTGGGGCTGACTCTCGCCTCCTCCTGTCCCTCAGCTTCACCTCCCCTCTTCCAACAGGGGTGGGAGCCCCGACTGTGGCTTTATTCTGGGACATGGCTGCAGGCTGTTTATTGTCATTCAGCTGTTTGTCATTGTCCAAGCTGACAGGCAGTGGACTTGGTGCTCCTGTAGAAGCAATAAAAAAGGATTCTTATTGTCATCCAGTTTCATGCATTTTATATTTTGTTGCAATTTTTTCATTATGTATCCTGCACAGGTATCAATGAGGATGTTATTCCTTTATTTTCTGGTGATCATGAGATTCTAGTAGCCAGTCAGTCGTCCAAACAATGGTAAAATTGATGGTTAAAATAATATAAATAAGCGGAGAAACGTGAATGTATATATTCAATTAAAATGGCAAAAGTAGGCCAATGGACGCGCCTGTTTTACCTGTTTGGAGTTCTTTAGCAGGATTACCGTTGTCACAGTTGTTGTCCAGCGTCTCTGTGATGTTGCCGTTGCACTCCGCGTGATCGTGGTCGTCTGCCTCTGTACGCATCACCGAGTCGGTGCAGCCTTCTGTGTTTAAACACACGAATTTCACGCCGTTTTCCACCTTTACAAAACCAACGTTGTCAACGATGCGTTTAAGCACCTCACGATCCAACCCGTCTTTCGACTGGTCATTTTCCTCACGCTGTGATAGGAAATGATCGATCAGCTCCATCTGTTGGACCCTCCCTCCTCTCTCCAACAGGAACTCCTGCACGGCTTGCTCCGTACACGGGGACGCCATCATCATCCCGAACGGGTCAAACGGAGTGTAGACACAAAGAGGTTATAGACAAACGAAGTCCTTTCAGAATGGACCCATGTTCGTGTCCATGCATTTAGGTCGGTGACAGATGATGACAAGCAGCATCTTCTTCTCCGGCCTCCTCTCCTCCCCCATGATGGAGATCAGTATCGTGGTCTGACAGATAGGGGTCGCCGCGTCGCAACCACACACCGTGGTAGGAATCATGGTACGTTCACGTGTCACACTCTAGTAAAATTTTACTATATTCGTTAACAAATAGTCTAACTTTTAAAGAATTACGTTATACTTTACGTGTGGCCCAACAAACAAGACGCAGTGAAATCATTTTACTCAGACAGAATGGGAAGTAATGACTGTGTCCAGCTCTGCTCTTGTTATGTGGCTTGATAAAAACAAATGTTTTTTTTCTTTCTAAAACAAGGAAGGCCATCTATGCATATATTTTTTTTTAGATGTTTAAAATCCTGTATTCGCGATTTTCTAAACGAACAGTTCGTGGTTGACACCAAAAATCGATATCAAGAACCACTGTGTGGTTCCTTCCCATAGTTCCTTCCCCAATCGAGTTTGTTTTTTTTCTTACAGTCCGCCAACACACATAAACCATGGGAGCGCCTGGGAAAATTGAGTTGGGCTGTACTATTATACAAAGAACGGGGGGAGGAATTTTGGTAATGCTGTAAATTGGTATTGAGTTGTTCCGTATTTTCTTAAAACTTAGTTTTATACATTGAAATATGTATTATTCGTATCAGTGGTTGTAATCTGATTATTCTTGTAAAACATTAGAAAAAAACCCTTCGTTTTCCCCATGTAAATCCTGAATTGTTTTCAGTGGGCTAGTCTGTCCAGTTGTCTACGGTTGACGTTGTGAGGCGGTCCCTAAAAGGATTCTAAAAAAAGAAGTTCACTTTACTCAGTTTGTTAAGTTACTTTTAAAAACTATTTAGGGGTCTTATATATCTGTTCAACTATGGCTTCCTCGGATGTTGCACGACAGCCGGTTAGTATATTTCTCCTCCCATGTTGACATCTAACAATGTTCTTTACTACCGAGCAGGGAGTGTCCGGGGCTATCATCAAGTTAGCCACCGCTAGCCTAATAACTTCTCTCTTATTGAAGTGATTTAAGACCCGACAATTCATACAGTACTACACTGTAGTGTATTGTCGTACTGTTGACCTGCGCTTCTGGTCGACTTACATCCACAATATCAAGCTCTTCTTATCAACCACAAGTATTCAACTTTCTTTTAAAAAGAGACTCGTCCTTCTTTCATCGAGCTACACTGCAGGGAGTATTCGCTTAGTTGCGAAACTGTGACTATGTTTCAAAATAAAATTGCTTTAACACTAATGTGCTACAGTTACATACTGTACTCCAATATTTTACGTCAGCCCATGTTCAACCACAGTTATGAACGTAACTCTAGCTATGCGACATACATACATGTAGTCATTGAATGGCGCTTATTGTTACCTTTCTGATGGAAACCTTGGCGTCGCGTTGACGCAAGAAACCCAACTACGGTTCATTATAAAAGCTTTCAGCAGTGAATCACACCATAATTAGGTCAGTGGAGCCCTTTGGTGAGTTGGCTACTGATAGTTTAAATATTTGAATAGTTTAGATGAAGACAGAGCATCTGTGTTGTAAATGCGATCAAATGCTGTGAAAGTAAATTTGTCTAAATGAATCCACAGGGTCAAGGAGTCCGACCCCTGTCTCTTGCTGGCCATGTGGGCTTTGACAGCCTTCCCGATCAGCTTGTCAACAAGTCCATCTGCCAGGGATTCTGCTTCAATATTCTCTGCATCGGTACAAACACATTCACACTCCCTCAGTTACACAAAGTTGTGACTACAGAAGAAGACAATAAGTTCATTTTAGCTAGGTCACTTACTAAGGGTTACATTTCTTTGTTACCTTAATGTTTATACATTTATACATTTTGTATGTCTCTGAAGGCTATGTATTAAAAATTGTATCCTACCTTTTTGTGCTTAAGGTGAGACCGGTATTGGCAAGTCTACACTAATGGACACTTTGTTTAATACCAACTTTGAGAACTTTGAGTCATCCCACTTTGAGCCTCAGGTGAAGCTACGGGCTCAAACCTATGACCTACAGGAGAGCAATGTCCGGCTACGTCTCACTGTGGTCAACACTGTGGGCTTTGGAGACCAAATGAACAAACAAGAGAGGTGTGAGGAAAATATGAGTGTGAGAGTAATTAATAAATTGTAATATTTAGTAATTTCTTATTGAGAATGTGCGAATGGGTAAATGTGTTTTTTAAAAATATCCTGGCATTGTGATTTGAGCTGTGTATGATTTATGAATCACTCATCTGCTCTAAATATGTGTGTCCTGCAGCTATCAACCAGTCGTGGACTACATTGATAGGCAGTTCGAGAGTTATCTGCAAGAGGAGCTGAAAATCAAACGCTCTCTTCACAACTACCATGACTCACGAGTCCATGCCTGCCTTTACTTCATTTCCCCTTCAGGTCATTCCCTCAAATCCCTGGACCTGGTCACCATGAAGAAACTAGACAGCAAGGTAGGAGAGAAACCACTATGTTTGATGGCACAGTTTCCCTATTTACTGTTAAAAAAAATAGGTGGCGAAATTGTGTTTTTACAGAGGTGTTTGTAAAAAATAAAACAAAACAACAGAAAGGTTATAGCAGCCATTTCTTACAGCAGACTTATGGGTAAATATCTAAAAATAGAAGATTAGTTCACACAGAATTTTTAAAGTTAGCTTGAGTTTGTTTCAGGGGTGAATGAGCAATAAAGCCTGCATAGATCAATACTTAAAAATGACATTACAGATGTCCTCCCATGCCATGCAAACTCTACCTTTCCTTCCTTTGTTACTGTGATGGTGACTGTAGATGTTCTAAGATGTGATTGTGTCATCATGCGCAACTGTTACATGAGTCAGTTATTCTCTGCACCCCTACGCACAAACTATCATAGCAGCTATACAATACCAGCATCTTTCATGTAATCATCTCTTTTTATAAGAGCTTATAAAATCTTTTCTTTTGACTAAGCTCAAACTGAAGGCTACCTTTCAATTGTCACAACTTGACAAAACAGGAGGAAAAAGAGAAGAATGATTGGAAAGATTGCTTTTAGTAGTCTGCACACAATGGGCACTGAGGACTTCAGTGTGAACCAATTACATCATGATGTATGTGAGAAACAGTGGGAGTATCTGTATGAGGGACCTTGCTGTAGTTGTTAAGTGTCACTGTCATGCAAAGTTCAGTAGAACTAAGTTAAGCCCCCCCCTCCCCATTTGTGTTGAAGTGGTCAGAATTTTTCCCATGCTCTCTGTGTCGTTTCACTGCTCTGGAGTGTTAGAAACCCTGGATTTGCGTTTAAAAGGAGTAGAAAAAACACTGGAATGCTGTATTCACTTTCTGCACACACTCACACACTCCCTCGAGTTGCCCCTTTGTGTCTTTGTACAGATACACACAGAACGAGCTGATTGTAGCAGTAACTGACAGTCACTCACTCACTCAGACAGCTGTTGGTCTCCTGCAATTGTTTTGTTTTCTCTGCTAGGATCAGTGTGTGCTCTATGTGTGTGTAGTGTGTGGTCTGGCCAAGAAGCTTGCCTAGTGACAACAACTCATTCCAAGTCTCCCTTTGGCATGACAAAATGACAGACAGACAGGACAGGAATGTGGGATCACTCAGACGGAAGATTAAAGGGCAGGGCCTGCAGTAACATCAGAAAACTGAGTCTCTACAAGATTTTAAAAATAAAAAGGTTTAGGTATGCTGAATGGCGATGTTTATTTGCTACAATTATATAAATAGATGTGTTTTTAAAATGGTTATATATAGTTTCATGATATGTTGAACAATGCTCTCCAAAGAGAAAAGGCTTGCATAACAGTGACGTATATTTTATAATGTGGAGCCTAACCCAACTATCAATGGGTGAGTGGCATGGTACTCCTTGGACTGCTTGCCAGTGCATTACAGGGGAAAGCATACTGTTTGTGTAATTATTGGCACAGACACCTATTTTACATTCATTTTTCCTGACTTTTCAACAGTGTTATTTGACCGGAGGCTCAGAAAAACATATTTTTTTCAACTTTGGGCTCTCGAATGGAATATCCTTATATGGCTTTTCTCCATGCATGAAGCACAATCATTGGGCCTCTCTTTCATTCATTCTAAATGTACAGTAGAAGTTTTGAACTGCAGTGGTTCGCACTGGACAGCTTGACAGCCTCACAAATGTGAAGCCTAAAATATCACAATCTGCCCCTAGTGGCTAGCTGCTGTATATGCAGATGGAAACTCAGAATTTTTACTCACAGGCAGCATCGACTCTTTCTAAAAGACCAACATATTTGAAGGACTTCATGGTAAGAAAGCAGCTGTTGATCACCAACATGCATTCCCATTTGCTGTAGGTAAACATCATCCCAGTGATTGCCAAGGCTGACACCATCAGTAAGAGTGAGCTGCACAAGTTCAAGATCAAAATCATGAGTGAGCTTGTCAGCAATGGCGTTCAGATCTACCAGTTCCCATTGGATGATGAGACTGTGGCCAAAGTCAACACTACTATGAATGTAAGCAACACGCACACAGTTTAGACTCAAGTGGATACATCTGATAACTCCATAAAACTTGCCTGTAGTTTATCTTACACACTTTCATTTGTTGTTGCAGGGCCACTTACCGTTTGCTGTAGTAGGCAGCACAGAGGAAGTGTGCGTTGGCAATAAGATGGTGAAAGCTCGCCAGTATCCATGGGGTGTAGTACAAGGTAGGCATCTCCTGATTATTTAGTCACCTGTATTACAACCATTACTTTTGCTGTGCTGGCAACTTTGAGTGTAATGTTTCAGACTTACAAAACATATTTTCATACATAATGTTTAATCTTGTGATTTGTCTCTCAGTGGAGAATGAGAATCACTGTGACTTTGTGAAGCTGAGGGAAATGCTGATCTGTGTCAACATGGAGGACCTGAGAGAGCAGACACACACCCGCCACTACGAGCTGTACAGACGCTGTAAGCTGGAGGAAATGGGATTCAAAGACACAGACCCAGAGTGCAAACCTGTCAGGTGAGCTAGCTGCCTTACACAGAAACATGTACTGACAAGACTTGGAGCTGACCCGTGTGTGCCTGTGCAGTTTGCAGCAGACTTACGAAGCCAAACGTCAGGAGTTCCTGGTGGAGCTGCAGAGGAGAGAGGATGAAATGAGGCAGATGTTTGTGCAGAGGGTGAAGGAGAAGGAGGCTGAGCTGAAGGAGGCTGAGAGAGAGGTACATTTGTCACATACACGGCTCGTCAAGAAAAGAGCGTCTTTACCAAAGACAGGTTGTGTGAAGATAAAACACTCTTTTGTGGGGTTATAACGTGCCTTGTTTGTGCTTGATTCAGCTGCAGAGCCGCTTTGAGCAGCTGAAGCGCCTCCATGCAGATGAGAAAGCAGCGCTGGAGGAGAAGAAGCGGCTCCTTGACGAGGACCAGAGCTCCTTCAGCAAGAGGCGAGCTGCTGCTCAGCTCCTGCAGGCCCAGAGCCTCACCGCCAATGGCAAGAAGGACAAGGACCGCAAGAAGTAAGGAGCCTCCCTAAGCACGGATGCTTATGTTTTGTTATGGTCACACGCCACACTGTCTGGTAACTCTTCTTGTCTCTCTTGTGCTTTCTTTCAGTTCTGGGTTCATGTGAAGACATGTCAATTGGACGATCACTCGATAATGACCAGTATAACCAGTAACATTCTATCCAATCCTTTCCTTTTCTGGCCAGTCTCAAACACTATCCAGGAAACTGACCCCTCCACACCAGCCAGCAGTTGTGTGTGTGTGTGTGTGTTTTTTTTCCCTCTATGCCAAAGTTTAATGACTACCGAGGAGTCTTTGGTACACTATCCTCAATGGTATTTTTTTTTTAATCTTGTAGGTTTTATACCTCTTTGTGTAGTGATTTTATATTTATCATTTTAATGTAAACCTTTATTTTCTATATACCTCCTTTAAAAAAACACACTTGCAAAATGGGGTTCAGTGTATGGACCCCCACACAACCTCATTAGATGCTTGATTGGTACATTGGACTTTTTCCAGGTATTTTGTATTTGTCTCCCACATGCTTGGTGTGCACCCAGTAGTAGTTGGTGTGCACCAATCAACACTGCCACACCTTCATATCAATAATTATGTCACCCCTTTCAGTCACAGGGCATTATCCCTTCTTATTTTGGCACAGTGGCACTGCAGGAAAACTGATGATTCTGCGTTCTTTATGTCTTCCAGTGTTTCAACAGCCTAGGAGGCTCGATTCGGGATTAGGTTTATGTTACATCATATATTTATGTGTATTATTTTTAACCGGCTCCCTTTTGTTTCTTACTGATACAAACTGTTGATTTTTACAGAATTAAGGTTATCCTATGCATCCTATGCAATCAGTGTTTGTCAAAGGAACAGAAGATGAGAAGGGAGGATGCTTCATGTGTGCGTTTCTGCGTTATCTTTATCCACTCCTATCTGTACTGTAAACCCACAGGTGTGACAGACTGTCTCAACATTACACCACAACACTGTGCTGCTGTAAAGTTCATATCAGTAAAGTGGGATTTATAAGCCAACATTTACTCACCTTTATACTGACACTTTATATTTACACTAGTGCTTAAAATGTGTTAGTGCCTTATGTGTGTATCGTACAAATACACTATAGCACATACTTACACATCCAGGGAAATACACAGGGCCTCCCAGAGGATGGCATGTCTAAGTCACATTCGAACACTTGTATTAAAGGAATAACAGTGTTATTTGGGAGCTTTTTTCCTTCATTCTAAATAAATGCTTGTATTTTTGTCATGATGCATTGTGTTTATTCACACAGATCAAGTGTAAGTAAAGCTCATGAATGAGACTGTATGTATGTTTAGCGTGTTGATTCTGAGTTTTATAAATGTCA